>VDFB02281492.1:807317247-807609042 GCA_007258455.2 Sequoia sempervirens
AAATTCAGAAGACCTTTCGAATGCATTCACCTCAACCACTTTAGAAAAACATACAAACTACACAGTAAACTTTCATGAACACAATAACACACAACCACCCAATTTACAAGCAATGAAAAATATTTATGGAAAAGGGTATGATCTCATGACACAACTCAGATATAGTGGAAAATTATGTGGTGCTAATGAACAAGGTATCCACAACCCTATCGACACTCACACACAACAAAAAACTCATGGTCTTGGTTATTTTCCTTTGTCCAAACCTTCACTCAACCTCAACAATCTCACACAACACACTTCAAAATCATCCTTAAAAATTTGCCATCCTGAATACCTTAACACTAGTGGTCTTGAACATTATACTTCACAAAACATGCAAAACACAACTACACCTTCACTTAATGTCAATATCATCTCACAAAATGGTCATGATTTGAATTCATTAGATTTTATATCCTCCTATAATGTCCGGAAATAAAATTTCACAATCTAAAGTCTTGCATAAGTATGACATCCAATACTAAGCAAGATTTATCTTTGCAACCACTCACATGACCACCTTCTCCTCTTGATCAAGAGGGTATCTTGTTGAGACTCCTCCAAGATCACTTGATCACCCTCCCCTCAAGAACTCAAAATAAATCCTATTCCAAGACTTCATTTTATGCATATCATAGAGTTCATGGTCACTCTACTAATGAATCTAAAGCTTTGAGTCATAAAATCCAACATTTTCATGAGTTTGCTATGCCTCCCTATGTGGGGGCACCTACTTCCTCTAATTTCTATTAATTTTCACTCTAGCATGCATCTTATAATCATTTTGGCTCACCTTTGTCTTGCAATCAGTGGGGCCAAGGGGTTTAGCAAGCCTTGTCCTCATATGTCACTTGTTGTTTCCTCCTTTTACTAGTCATTAACCTTTCATGAATACATAAGAGCAAGCTTAGATGTGGATGACATGCCTTAAGTTGTCTCACATATGACATATGTACTTCTCTTTCCTGATGTAGCTTATTAGAAACATATGACTTGGCATAGGGCTTTCTGAGTAAGCTCTCATGTCCTCTTCTACTAATTTAAAGAAATTTCTCATAGTATGGGTGCTCGCATTCACTTTAAAGTTGGGGCATACATCACCACTCACATTTATTTCTTCTTGCAATGAGTCCTTTTCTTGGTGGAGTCATTGGGCTTGATTCCCTCCAAAAGCATGATACTTATTGTTCATTCATCCTCTCTTGGAGAAATTAAGCACAATGTCCCCTAATATGAGACCTTGCACGAATAAAGAAAAATCCCTTTGAACAATCTCTACACTATCTTGCATTAACAATGTCTATGACTGTCAAGAATATGAAGTTTTGCTTACCTCATAGAGCTTGAAAACCATGTTCCTTTGTGGCACCTTATTAAAGTTACCAAGAGGTATAAATTTGATATGGTTGATTGGGAAGCCCATTCAGTGGTATGACTTTCCCCATAGCCACCTTTGTGTTTGTGAGTTCATACCAACTAGCATATGTATTTCACCTTTTGGGATTTTTCACCTCGTGGACAACCAGAAGTTTCATAGCCCCAAAGTGAGTATACTTTTGGATTTTCTCACACAACAGATAGCTAAGAGTTCTATCACCCTAGAGTGAGTACACATTTCCTTTTTGAAACAAAAAATCCTAGATTTGATCCACAACTAGTTGGACAAATGATCGAAGCTTGATCAACCTTTTCATTTTCATCTTTCTCTTCTTCCTAGTTCCCACCATTACATGATTTTGTATCTTGATGGTTTGACTTAGGATCTTGGATCTTGGGGGCTTGGACAACATTCTTTGATCTTTTCTATTCTTTTTCATCTACATCTATACATACAGATCTCTCTTGAATGTCTACTTTAGTGTGATTTTGAAGCAAGTTCATCCTCTTAGTAAAGTGGGGGCTAAATGTAATATAGAAAAAAGTACCATTTTCTTGGCATGGGACTAATTCATGATAAACTCGACATAATGAGGCCTTGATATAGGTGTTGTGAGGCATTTTATGTATCCACACTAGGTCTTTGACCCTTATAAATTGAATAACATGCTTTCAATGATGTCTTGTAAAGGTGTTGTAAAGTGTTATAAGATAATTTCATGCTTTTCTAGACTTAATGAACATATTTCTCCTAATAAAATATGTTTAATAATATTATCACATTGATTTAGAAGGCTTGTAAGATAAAATTAATGTTAAAATAGTGTTGTAATGTGTCTTGCACATTCATGTTTTTTCTTGTGCCTTCCTAGGTTATGTGGACCTTATTTTAATGTTGTAAAGTGTATTTAATCACACTTTCACATTTATTTTTGTGTCCCAAGCCCTATTTGACATCCAAATCATCATTAGTAGGCCCCTATTAACCCATATTGTCCATCTTAAGGCTCAAACTAATCAAATACCTAACAAGGTTGCATTTTAAACCCTATTTTCATTATCTCTTGGAATTTGAGCTATCAAAGTAGCCCCTTTGGGACCCATTCACCATGCATGGAAAATCAATCCTATCCAAGTGGGACCCATTCACCATGTATGGCGAATGAGTCCCATTTGGCTCAATTTTGACCTTTGAGTAGGAAAAAAGTGAAATTTGAGTTTAATATTGCTTAATGTCACCCTATGATGAGGTATTAATGGGTGAATAAGGTTAATTGTCTATAAATATAAGTCTTTCAATTCATTTTCATATGTCTTAGCTCTTTTCATTCATCCATCCATCATTCTTCTATCTCAAGTCAAACATCTTAGGGTTTTATCATTGCAAAACATTAAGAAATCTCCTAAAGACATTCAAGGGCCGAATCTTTCTCCATTGTTGTAGAAATACTAAATCAAACTTCTTGGAAAGGTAATCAATTCCATTTTTTCATCATTTTTGTTTAATTACCTAAAAGGGGTTTGACCAAGGCAAACCCCCATGCCCTAACATTCAACTTTTCTCTCTTGCATTATGTGTTTGTAGATTTAGGACTCTTAGAAGCTTGGAAATAATTAAAGATCAAGTTAAAAATTTTCTCAAGTCCTGCTCATTCAACATGTCAAAATATCAACAAATACTCATTTTTAGACCTATAAATTAGATTTTCAGAAGTGGACACTTGTAGTAAGTCAAAGCGCAAATTGGAAGCTCTGAATCCCAATATTGAAAATTAAAAAATTAAAAAGTGGACTCATTCACCATGGATGGAGAATGAGTCCCACTCAAAGGTCAGTTTTGTGTTTTCTGCAATTTTAGATACCCTTTTGTTTGAATTGGGTCCCAACTCATTTTCCAAAACTAGGACTAATTCACCTAGAATGGAGAGTGAGTCCAACCAGGCCTTAAAACTAGCATTAGTAGCATTTAAAATTTTATTTCTAGTATCCTTCAACATTCTAGGTGCACACTTTTAGTTTGGTTCAATTATGTTAAGTTTTGCATTCATTTCGAGTTCATTGTTGCATTACACAATGTGTTTTCAAACATCACTTGTTTCTTAGGTTTTGCATTCATATTTGATCAATTTCATAGATCATTTGCACTTATATCATTTCATTTAGTCTAATTTACATCATACATTGCATAATTTGAGTGAACCAAAAATCTATGTTTCACTTTCAACTTAATCCCTCTCAACAACCAACCCAACTTGTCGATACCCAAGTAACTGTTATAAGGACAAATCCTTTCACATTTGGGGATTTGATTAGGCAATTCATTTTGTTACCTGATACTCTCTATAAGATAATATCACAACTTCTACAATAGAACATGATTACCCTGCATTTGGTTAAAACATCTGATCCTAATAAGCCTTTACCTATGAACTTTAGATCAAATGCTTATTTTCATTATCATCAAAAAAATGGACATGACACAAAACATTGCAAGCATCTTAAACATCTTGTGCAAAACCTCATTGATTTTAGGTGTCTTTCAATTGGAGGTGTTAGTGATCAAGGAAAAATTCCATTGCCCCTTCTAACCAAAACTTAAAAAATATTTACCAACCCCATTCCAAAACATAATATTTTATTTGTTAAAGCTAGTGGAACTTCAAATATTGCTATGATGAATGTTGACACAAATTATGATAACATGGATACTAATCAACAAAAACCTATGGATCAAAATCTTATCGATGGTTTGGTTGCATTGGTTGAAACTCAACATTGTAAGGCTTGAACTAAGAAACCTCTTGACATTGCTTTCTCATTGAACCGTATATGTTTGTGGCATGAGGTTTATAGGCTACTCTTGCACTCTTAGGATGTTTCACCTAAAAGGAGAGATATAAACCTCATGAAAATTCAAGGTGGTTCACTCATATTAGGAAATGTATGATGTTATTAAGATTAAATGAGCTTCTCTAAATGCAACTAAATGAACTATTTTCTTGATTAAGAATGCAAAACCTAAGAAATGTGTAATTTTTAGAAACACAATGTGATATGCAAAAATGAACTAAAATGTGAATGAATGCAAAATAGAATTGAAAAAGGCTGAATTAGAGTGCAGGGTATGTGTAGGATCATGATGGGCCAAAAAGTGGCAATATGATGGGTATGTGGCTGATGACTTTTTTTTAACCCAAAATTGATGAAACGAAAAGGGTTTTTAAAGGAGATTCTCAACTTTCCTCCAATATAAATTATGCTTTACTTTGAATTTAATAAGTAATTATTATTCATTTTTTTTTCAAATTATGACTAAAGTCCTTGTTGATAGACTGATTCAAAAACATCTATAGCTTTCAAACAGTATCACATTTTTTGAATCCAAAACATGCATCACAATCTATGCTTTGCATACTATAGGATTAAAAAAAGAAAAATTGAATTTCATGAAGTTTTGACCAAGTTAAGGTTGTTAGACATATGAGTTTTTTATATTTTTAAAAAGTTGTAATAAAAAAATCATAATTAATTATTTACTTGGAAAAAAAATTACAAAAAAATATGCATCACATCGCGACATGAGTCCTCTAATTATATCTAAAATCTTCTAAAAAATATTATCATTTTATTGTGGTTAAGGTGGTTAGACAGACACCTACTTCTTATTTTTTCCTTGAAATTTAAGTACTACTACATTGAAATTTCAAGTTTTCACCAAATAGATTTCTTTTTTTTTAAACAAACCCAGTAGTTTAGAAACTACATTCAATTTTCTACAGATTCTATTCTTACATATTTTTGAAATAATATAGACTACTTTTTCAAATTTCTATGTCAAGTTGTCTAACTTTGATTTTTCTAATTTTTTTGCCACTTAAGGGCCTATTTTTTCCAAGATGATCCTGCACATACCCTGCACCTGGGTAAAGAATGTTGAATTTGGAGTGTCCTAAATGCTGATAGAAAATCACTGAAAATCACCAGTGGGACTCATTTGCCACTAATTGTGAATCAGTCTTTCTTTTGATGAAAACTTCTAAAAATAGGTTTCTCAATGTTAGGATCTGGAATCTGAAAAAAATTAGATTTCTAGCCTTAAGGTGGGACTCATTCACCACTGACGGAAAATTAGATCTCTCCCAAAATTTTGTGAAATCAGGGACCAATTATGTAGCACTAGATCTGAGCTTGTCTTCTTTTCAGGTTGATGGAGTCAAATCAACATAAAATGGACTGTAGGTTGTCTCCAAGCTTGAAATAGGGTTAAATTGACTTGAAACACTTTGTTGACTTCTTTTCCACTTTTCAACACCTAATTTCTTGATAAGTTTGCATACAAAAGTCTACAAACACACATGCAAAAGGGGGAAAATGGTTAAGGGTTAGGTTATAGGGATTTTCCTTGGTCAAATCCCACTTTAGTAATCAAAGGAAATATGAATAAAAAACATGCAAATGTCGTAAACTCACCACAACCTTGTTGAAGAAATCTAAAAATATATCAATGGTTGCTCCAAGATACTTGATTGATGCTTGATTGAATGACACAAAGTGCTTGAATGCAAATTGATGTTAAGTGAATGCAAGTGAACTTGATGAATGTGGAGATACTTGAGTGAATTAGGTGTAAAGTGAGAAGAAAAACAATTATTTATACACAATTGTGCCTTAGTAACCCAATAATACCTCATCACAAGCCGACATAAGGTAATTTTGAATAAAAACCTGAAAGAAAATTTGAAATATTTTGAATTTAGAGCCAAGAGGGATTCATTCGAGACCCATGGTGAATGGGTCCCACCTTGGACTTGAAAGTGGGTGTCGGTAATTAAGTCACATTTAATGTTGTTTGTCAGGGTTACATTCAAAAATACACTTAATTAAGCCTTATAAGGGCATAAAGTGGTCAAATAAAGCATAAGAAAGGTGTAAATAGTGAAAACAAGCCTAGAAAAGTGTGAAATCTTGTTACAATACTTTACAACACTTCAAAATAGGACTTCATAAGTGATGAAAAGGTGATTTTTAAGTGAATTGTAATGAATAGATTCTAGAAAAGTGTATAAATATTTTACAACACTTCACAACACCTTCACAAGACACCATTATTTGAACCTTAAAGACCTAATGTGAAGCTATAAGCCACATTAAAACATTAAATCAAAGGAAAATGGACCAAGCATCATGAAGAAAGGCCTAAAAGACCATGAAAATGTCCAAGGGGCCATTTTTCTATGGTAAATTTAGCCCCCACTTTAGTGAGATGATGAACTTGCTTCAATGTCACACTAAAGTAAGCATGCATATCGAGAAGGATCCCAATGCACTTATGTTAGCAAGGTGGAATGACAATGATCAAGAGGGATGATCAAGCCCTCATGAAGATGATCTCATAGAAAAATGAACATAATAACAAAGGAACACAAGTGTTGAAATAAAAGAAGAAAAGGGGGAGGGTATGTGCAGGATCATGATGGGCCAAAAAGTGGGGATATGATGGGTATGCGTAGGGTATGTGGCTGACAACTTTTTTTTTACCCAAAATTGGTGAAATGAAAAGTGTTTTTAAAGGAGACTCTCAGATTTCCACCAATATAAATTATGCTTTCCTTTGAATTTAATAAATAATTATTATTTATTTTCTATTTGAATTATGACTAAAGTCTTGATTGATAGGTTGATTGAAAAACATCTAAAGCTTTCAAACGGTATCACATTTTTTGAATCCAAAACATGTTTCACATTCTATGCTTTGTATACTATAGGATTAAAAAAAAATTGAATTTCATGAATTTTGACCAAGTTAAGGTGGTCGACACGAGTTTTATATTTTGAAAAATTGTAATAAAAAATTCATAATTAATTATTTACTTGGAAAAATATTACAAAAAATATGCATCACATTGGAACATGAGTCCTCTACTTACATCTAAAATATTATAAATATTATCATTTTATTGTGGTTAGGGTGGTCAGATTGACACCTACTTATTTTTCCTTAAAATTTAAGTACTACTACATTGAAATTTTAAATTTTTACCAAATAGAATTTTTTTAAATAAACCTAGTAGTTTAGAAACTACATTCAATTTGCTAGATTCTATTCTTACATATTTTGAAATAATATAGGTAACTTATTCAAATTTTTATGTCAAGTTTCCTAACTTTGATTTTTCTAAATTTTTCGCCACTTAAGGGCCTATTTTTCCATGATGATCTTGCACATACTTGGGAATTGGATTGAGCTTCGATTGTTTGTCCAACAAGTTGTGGATTAGATCTAGGCTATTTGTGAGAAAAAGAGAATGCATACTCACTTTGGGGTGACAAAACTCATGGTAGTCTGCTAGGTAAGAAATCCTAAAAAGGTGAAGTACATACACTTGTTGGTATGCAATCACAAGCACATAGGTGGCCATGGGGAAATTTATGCCACTTAATGGGCTTCCCACTCAACCATGTCAAAGTTATACCTCCTAATAAATTTAACAAGGTGCCACAAGGGAAAATTTTGGTTCATTCTTCATGAGATAAGCAAAGCTTCATATGCTTAGAACTCATGAACAAAGAGAAATGTACCATAAGCATGCAAGTTGTGTTATGCAAGGTGGTAAAGATGTAAAATAAAAAATGTAATAATGTAAAATGCAAAAGATGTTCAAGGGAGTCTTGTTAAGTTCATGCAAGGTCTGTCACTTAGGGAACATTGTGTCTAAGGTCTCTAAGAGAGGACCAATCGAAGAATAAAATATTCACAACTTAGGGGATGTAGTGTGTTGCATTAGGCAAGCAAGAGGAATGTAATATGCAAAGATATATCACACTTTTGAGGGACATCATACCCAATGTCATCCACAAAGTGACAAATGCATCGTATGAAGTGACAAGGTTACACTAAGAACCAAGAATGCAAAATAAAATTATGCCAATGTATTCCCCCCACTTTATAGGAATTGCTACACACCATTTTGTGTGCAATTACTTTAAAGTAGCGAAGGAAAAATGAAAAAAGGGAAAACAAGACATGAGAGCCAACTCATAAAGCCCTATGCCAAGTCATATGTTTCCAAGTAAGGTTGTGTCATGTACATGAAAAAGAAAACAAAAGAAAGGGAGTTTCCCCAAAGAAAAGTGTTATGAAATAACTTACATAATAGAAGAATATGATATGAAATATGCTACAAATACTTGATAATAACTAAGAATAACAAGCTGCTTTGAGGGGGAAAACCTCCAAATATCTCTAATGAGAACACACTTTATGATATGATGATGAAATAAGACTCACAACCTCCTATATATACCTATTTATGCCTAAGATATCACCTAGGCCAACTTAGACACACCTAGATAAGACCTAGGCTGACCCAACTAGCTAAATAATAATATAGTAATGATAACATGACTTAATTAGGAGTTAATATAGCCACAAGCTGACTATTCATAACCTGATGTACACCAATACTAAGGGCGTAGCATTCCCCCCTTCTTCAAAGAAGCATTGTCATCAATGCTAATCAAGTTTGGATTCTTTTGAATGAACTCCTCATCCTCCCATTTGTCATCTTCAACTAGTAAATTCTTCCATTTGATGAGATACTCAGTGAGATTTTTAATCTTCAGCTTCTTTATGCATGTTTGACGAATGCATTCTAGTTCAAAAATGATTTTTCCTTCTTTATCAAGCTCTAGTAGTGCTGTTTGAGTTGGAATATTATGCCAAATTACCTTCAAACAATACACATGAAAAACTAGATGTATCTTTGTTATTGGTGGCAACTTTATCTTGTAGGAAACACTACCAATCTTTTGCATGATTTGGCATGGCCTTTAATACCTTGGAGGCAACTTATTATTATTTTTTTGTTGCTTTAGTGAGATTTTCTTATAAGTTCGCAATCTCAAGAAGACCCAATCCCCAACTTCAAAACTTCTTTCACTACGATGTTGGTATGTCTGTTGTTTCATTTGATTTTGTGCCATGGCTAAATTCTCAAGTCTTGAAAATACCTATTGTTGATGAAGCAAGTGGTCCTCTACTGCCTGAATTCTCAGTGATGCCTTTATTGATGATGTGATGGAAGAAGGATGATATCCATAAAGTGCCAAAAGTGGAGACATTTTTTATGAGCTATGAAAAGAATTGTTATACCACCATTCTACAAGTGGTAGCCAATCTACCCATTGAGACTATTCCTCTGACATGAAACAACATAGATATCCTTCCAAACACTTATTAACAACCTTGGTTTTCCCATCTGAATGAGGGTGGTATGAAGAGCTATGAGCCAATTGAGTACCCAAACATGAGAATAAATCTTTCCAAAAGTGACTAGTGAAGATAGGATCATGATCACTAACAATAACCTTAAGTATACCATGTAGCTTTTGGATATTCTACAAAAAATATTTTTCCACGACACTTCCTATAAAAGGATGCGATAATGCAATGAAATGTGCATATTTAGTGAGGTAATCAACTACTACCATGATGACATTATGACCTTTAGATTTGGGAAGCCCTAAGATGAATTCAATGGATACCTCTTCCCAACACTGGCTAGGAATAGATAAGGGTTGCAAGAGACTTGGTGTCTTAATTATTTCCCTTTTATTCCTTTGAAAAACCAAACATTCAACAAAAAAAAATTTAACATCACCTTTTAGTCCTTCCCAAAAAAAATCTTGCTTGACTTGATGATATGTCGTCAAAAATCCTAAATGACCACCAACTAGAGACTCGTGTGGCTCTATAAGAATATTGTGTTTAAGAGTGGAATTCTTGTAGAGATACAAACACTCTTTATACCAAAGAGAATATCCCTTCCAACAAAACTTATCTGAACTACTACGATCACTTTTTAATTGTTGGATGAGATTACTTGTCACAAAATCTTTTTTCCACTCTACTTTGGCTTCCTCCACTAAATTCTCTTGTAATATTGAGAGGGTACACAATAAGGCTTCATACTTCTCATCCTTCCTTGAAAGAGCATCTACTACAATATTTTCCTTCACTTTCTTATATACAATCTCAAAGTCATATCCTAACATCTTAGTGACCCATTTTAGGTTATCATGATCTGTCTTAACCTTGAAGTGTCTACCCATTAGATAAGGCATCCATTGTTTAACTGCATGAAGGATTGCTAGCATTTCCTTCTCACAAATAGGTTTTAGCTGATTCTTACCCTTTAATTGACGACTTTCAAAAGAAATTGGTCAACATTCTTGCATGAGAACCGCTCCTATCCCATTTCTAGAAGCATCAAATTCTACAATGAATTCCTTGGTGAAGTTAGGAGTGGCAAGCACTGGAGTTGTACACATAGCCTCCTTCAATCTCTCAAATGTTGTATTAGCATACTCGTTCAAATGAAAATAATCCTTCTTCAATAGAGTGGTGAGGGGTGTTGCTATACGACCATAATTCTTCATAGATCTTCTATAGTGCACTATTAATCACAAGAAACCCCTTAGTTTCTTAATGGTTTTTGGAATAGGCCATTCCATGATAGCCTTAATTTTGTTAGGGTCCACCTTTACTCCTTCATGTGAAACTATGTGTCACAAATACTCCAGCTCCTTAAGACCAAAAGCACACTTGGATGGCTCAACCTAGAGTTGATGATCTTCAAGTATTTTTAATGCTTGATCCACATGTAAATATTCTTCCCAAGTCTTACTATAAATCAATATATCATCAAAGAATACTAACACAAACTTTCTCAAGAACTTCTTAAAAATGGAATTCATTAGACTTTGGAATGTGGATGGTGCATTGGGGTATGTGCAAGATCATCATGGAAAAAATAGGCCCTTAAGTGGCAAAAAAATTAGAAAAATCAGAGTTAGGAAACTTGACATAAAAATTTGAATAAGTTATCTATATTATTTCAAAAATATGTAAGAATAGAATCTGTAGAAAATTGAATGTAGTTTCTAAACTACTAGGTTTAATTCAAAAAGAAAAAATCTATTTGGTGGAAATTTGAAATTTCAATGCAGTAGTACTTAAATTTCAGGGAAAAAATAAGTAGGTGTCTGTCTGACCACCCTAACCACAATAAAATGATAGTATTTATTATAAGATTTTAGATATTAGTAGAGGACTCATGTCCAGATGTGATACATATTTTTTTGTAATTTGTTTCCAAGTAAATAATTAATTATGAATTTTTTATTATAACTTTTAAAAAATATAAAAAATCATATGTCTGACCACCTTAATTTGGTCAAAACTTCATGAAATTCAATTTTCTTTTTTTTAATACTATAGTATGTGAAGCATAGAATGTGGTGCATGTTTAAGATTCAAAAAATGTGATACCATTTGAAAGCTATAGATGTTTTTCAATCAGCCTATCAATCAGGGATTTAGTCATAATTCAAATAGAAAATGAATAATAATTATTTATTAAATTTAAAGTAAAGAATATGTAAGGAAAGCTAAGGTGCGGAACTAACTCTCCTAACGTCAAAACCTCATGGAAGAATACAAAGGTTCTTTTAAATTTTCAATTACAGTCAAATTAGGATACACTTCTAAGAAATAATAGAAATAGAGAATATAACATACATAGATGAACACTAGATTTATGTGGGAAAACCATTACGGGAGAAAAAAACCCCTTTGTATTATAGTAAACAAATTACATACAGAGTACAAGCTTCACTCTCTGATGTCAATTTACAACAGCATGAATCCTTGATCAACCTTGTACAAAACATTCAAGTTACAATGCTCTCAGAATTAAATTCAGATTGATCACTAACTAAACTATTCATCCAACTGCTACCGAACCGATCATCGTCTTCAATTCCTGAGTATATCCATGTCGCTCCTATCTGTTGAACTTCCTCATAGGAATGGCCACAACAGTCTAACTTCCAATGGTTCTCATTCTACTCCCTGATTGGTTGAATTCACACCACATAGGATAGTCTTTCAATCAGTCAAAGCATTCAAACTGTATTTGCATCTCGGTGAGACACTAGCCGTGTCTCCCTGATGCCACAAAACCCAACTATCGATATCAGCCAGACTCATCACCTTCAGCAAGAGGTTACACTAACTTCAAAAGAAGTTGGCGAGACAAACCATATTGCTGAGATGTCATACCGATGACTAACACATGTAGCGCTATTCGGCAAGACTTGCTATTCGGTGAGAGGTCATACCGATGTTCAAAAGTCACATAGACATCAGCATTCCCATCAGTGAGACAATCGCCCATTGCCAAGAGTACTTACTGAAGTCACTCCTCTCCTCGACACTACCTATTGCTAGGAGTCTCACCAAAGAAATCCGATAATAAACACATGTAGCAATGTCAGCAAGACTTACCACTATCGATGAGACATCACACCGAAGCACAAAACAGTCGGTGAGACTACCGCTTTCGCCAAGAGGTCACACCGATGTTCATTCCCATCGGTGAGAGAACCAACCATCAGCAAGAGTTCTTACCGAGGATTTCACGTCACCCCGATGACTCCGAGTGAATACTTTTCGTGAGACATCTCTTGTCAGTAAGACTTCATACCGAACGTTCATATCTTTCCCCGATAACTACTATCACCATAAGTCTCCCTGAAAACTACTATGAACCACAATCAGTGAGAGTTCTTACCGTTCAGAGAGAGATCACAACGACAAGAAATTTCATAGTGATAGCTCTAGTCAGTAAGATAGAAACAAGATCTTGGCGACTTGGGCATTTCACAAGGTTCCACAGCTACTAGTCGGCCAGACAATAAGGATGTCACACTGAATTTTCTCTTGTAGAGGTTTTAGCCTGTGAGATTGAGGCACACAATTCCAACAATCTCCCACTTGACGAAGATCGCATAGGCACCTCTAGAGCACAAAAAATACTAAAATTTATGGGTATTGAGGCCCATCGAATTGGCACACCACCCAAACTTGTCTGTGCTCACTGGCTTCATCAATGCATCTACAACATTCTCCAAAGTATCCACTTTTCTAAAGAGACCTTTCCATCCTCCACCATATCTCATACAAAATGATACTATACATGTATATGTTTCGTCCTGGCATGGAAAGTAGGATTCTTTGCCAAACAAATAGCACTCTGACTGTCACAGTAAATTGTTATTTTCCCTTCATCAAAACCAATGTTAGAACACAAAATTTTTAACCAAATTACTTCTTTATAGGCATGTGTTGCTGCCATGTATTCTACCTCTATGGTGAACAAAGCGACTACAGCCTACCGCTTACTCATCCAACTCACTGCACCACCCTTCAACATGAAAATATATCCATTGGTGGATCTTCTGCTATCAATGTCCCCTACCCAATCATAATCCACATAGCCTCGAATACTGAGAGTCCTCTGTGATTCAACCAAGTTCCCATGGTAACACAAAGCATATTCAGAAGTGCCCTTCAAATATCTGAATACTCTTTTCATAGCATCCCAATGTGATCTTCTAGGATTAGCCATAAACCGAATAAGTACTCCCACTACTTGGGCAATATCTGGCCTTGTACAAACCATTGCATAGATAAGACTACCAACCACACTAGCACAAGGCACACTGGTCATGTCCTCCATCTCAATACGATATTTTGGACAATCTTCAACAAATAGCTTCGTTCCCTACAAAATTGGAACAACTAGCTGCTTGCAATCAGTCATACAAAATCTCTCTAGAATAGTCTTAATATACTTACTCTGATTGAGCCAAATTTTTCTACTCTTCCTATCCCTAGTTATTTCCATTCCCAGAATATACCTAGCTACACCAAGATCTTTCATTTCAAACTTTGCAGATAGTTGAGACTTAAGATCAAAAATCATTAACTTACTATTGCCTATGAACAAAATATCATCAACATAGAGAGCAATAATAAGAACTCGACCACTTTCAACTTTATAATACACACAATGATCAGACTTTGATCTTACAAATCCCAATGACAAAACAAAAGTGTCAAACTTCTGATACCACATTCTAGGAGACTACTTTAATCTATACAGAGATTTTTTCAACTTGAAAACCAGTCTTTCTTTACCTTTCTCCACAAAATGCTCAAGCTGGGACATATATATTTCTTCTTCAAGATCACCACGAAGAAATGTTGTCTTCACATCCATCTGTTCAATCTCTAAGTCATATGCTGCTGCAAGTGACAAAAGAAATATAATAGATGTCATCTTAGCTACAGGAGAAAAAATTTCTCCATAATCAATTCCCTCTACTTGGGAATATCCCTTTGCAACCAACCTCGCCTTGTATTTTTCCACACTGCCATCCAGACCTATTTTCTTTTTAAATACCCATTTGCAGCCAACAACTTTTTTGCCTTCAAGAAAGGGTACCAAACTCCAAGTATCATTCTTTTCTAATGATGTCATTTCTTCATTCATGGCTTCCAACCAAGATTTTGAATCAGACATTCTAAATGCCTCTTTCACATTCCTAGGCTCATTAGTGCTAGAAATTAAAGCATAGGAACAAGTAGAATCTATCAAAGAAAACCCATACCTATCAGGTTGCTTTCTTTCACAAGTTGACCTCCTCACTTGCAGAGGCTGAGGTTGTTCTGCTTCTTTAGAACTCTTAGAACTACTTGAGCTCTCCTCAGTTTTAGGTACATTTTGAATTTTGAATTCCTCTTTATCTGGTGTTGGAGGAATTTCAACTACATCCTTTTTGTTTTCTGAATTTGTCTCTGACTGTAGATCCAAGGTAGAAGGCTTCAGCTCACAAAAGATAACACTTCTATTGTATAGAACCTTCTCTGTATCAGGATTCCAAAGCTTGTATCCTTTTATGCCAACACTATAGCCAATAAAAAAACATTTAATAACCTTGTTCTCCAATTTAGATATTTTCTCATATGGCACATGAGCATATGGCTCACAACCAAAAACACAAATGTGTCTCAGAGAGGGCTTCTTACCAGACCATGCTTCCAAAGGTGTTTTCTCAACAAGAGCAGAATTAGGAGAACAATTTATCAATTAACATGTTGTAGCAACTGCCTCAGCCTAGAACTTCTCCTCCAAGCCAGCACTACTTAGCATACTTTGTGCTCTTTCCATCACTATCATGTTGAACCTTTATGCAGCTCCATTTTGCTGTGGAGTGCAGGGTGTAGTTTTATGTATTTTAATTCCATGATCTTTACAGTACCTCTTGAATGCATCAAAACAAAATTCACCACCATTATCAGTCCTTAAATATTTTATTTTTCTTCCAGTCTAATTTTCTACAAGGTTCTTAAATTCCTTAAACTGATTGAACACTTATGATTTACTTTTCAAAAAATAAACAAATGTTCTTCTTGAATAATCATCAATGAATGATACATAATACCTTGACTTAGACAAATAAGGAACATTCACTGGACCAAAAACATTGGAATGAATGTAATCAAGTAAACTAGAAGATTTGTGAGGACTAGAATAAAATGAAATACAGTGTTGTTTACCATATATACAATGTTCACAAAACTCGAATTCGAGGTTACAATCATCAAGCCCCTCAACCAAGTTTTTATTCTTCAAGGTTTTTAAACATTTCTCTCCAATGTGGCCTAGCCTATGATGCCAGAGCATAGTCTTTTCAACTAGAAGTTTAACTTCCATAGAGTTTACACCATCAGGAACTTTTTCCTCTTTTCCTCCATGAGTAGCTTTAAGTGACTTTACAGAGACTCTATTGCATTGCACAGCATGTGCATCCAACTTATACAAGGTACCAATACAAGCACCCCTTGCTAGCACCATTGAGCCTCTAGTCATCTTGCAGCCATTTCTAGAGAATGTGACTTGCACTCCAATATCATTCAGCTTACTAATAGAAAGTAGATTTCAAGCCAGACCTGGTATATGCATTACATCATTGATTCCCTTCACTGTTCCATCAGGGAATTGAATTCTGAGTCTCCCATAGCCAACTATTTCCAAAGATGAATCACTCACCAAATATACCTTTCCACCATCATATTTTTCATACTTTTTGAACCAGTCTCAATGAGATGTCATGTGGAAAGATGCTCCAGAATCAATCAGCTAGACATCATCTGATACCTATGTAGCCAAGGCTGCAATGAAAGCGTCTGCATCACTATGAGAAGAATCATTGTCGAAAGAATTCTTCTTCTTCTTCTTTTTCTCCTCTTTAAAATCCTTTCGGACATGACTAGGTTGCCCACAATTCTAGCACTTCACCTTGGACTTCTTGCCAAGAGACTTTGATCTCCCTTCTGATTTGGATTTGGACTTCTTTTCCTTCTTCTTGCCTTTATCTTTCGATCTGCCTCTAACAGCAAGAGCCTCCTTCGTCATCTCAAAAGATTTCCTTCTCATCTCTTCTAATAACAAAGAAGCAACAACATCTTCCATCTTAAAAGTGGATGTCCTACTCCCAATAGCCATCACTAGGTGATCTCATGAATCTGGTAAAGAACACAATAACAAGATACAACAATCTTCTTCATCAATCTTCACACCCACAGATGTTAACTGTGCAATTAGCATGTTGAAAGCATTCAAATGATCAGCAATGGATCCTCCCTCCTACATTCTCAAAGTGTACAACTTCTTCCTCAATAACAATTTATTCACCAGGGACGTGCCCTGATAAATAGCTTCCAGTCTTTTCCACAAGGAAGATGCAGTCTTTTCTTCATGAACATTCAAAAGAACAGAGTCTGCTAAATAGAGCCTTATCAGTCCCTTTCATTTTCTATCTACAAGGTCCCAATCCTCTTGCTTCATGCCTGTAGGCTTTGTTCTAGACACAACAAGCCACAAATCACGATCAACCAACAAATCTTCCATTTTGAGTTTCCACAACTCAAATTTACTGCCATTGAATTTCTCAATTTCAATCTTTCCTAACATGCTCGCCACCTTAACCTGTGATTCGAATTACCAAAAATTTTACAAGACTCCCACTGAATAGAATTGACACAAAAAATCCAACGTACCCACAAGGATAACACAACTGGCTAGTCTCTGATACCACTTGTAAGGAAAGGTAAGGTGCGGAACTAACTCTCCTAAAGTCAAAACCTTAGGGAAGAATGAAGAGGTGGTTTTAAATTTTCAATTACAATCAAATTAAGATACACTTCTAAGAAATAACATAAACAAAGAATATAACATACATAGATGAACACCAGATTTATGTGGGAAAACCCTTACGGGAGAAAAAACCCACCACACCAAGAAAAACCCCTTTGTATTACAGTAAAAAAATTACATACAAAGTATGGGCTTCACTCTCTGATGTTAATTTACAACAGCATAAATCCTTGATCAACCTTGTACAAAACATTCAAGTTACAATGCTCTCAGAATTGAATTCACACTGATCACTCATCGAACTATTCATCCAACTGTTACCAAACTGATCATCATCTTCAATTCCTGAGTATATCCATGTTGCTCCTGTCTGTTGGACTTCCTCATAGGAATGGCCACAATAGTCTAACTTCCAACGGTTCTCATTCTGCTCCCTTATTGGTTGAAGTCACACCATGTAGGATAGTCTTTTAATCGGTCAAAGCATTCAAATTGTGTTCGCATCTCGGTGAGACACTAGCCGTGTCTCCCTGATGCCACAAAACCCAACTGTCGATATCGGCCAGACTCATCACCTTTAGCAAGAGGTTACACCGAGTTCAAAAGCAGTCAGTGAGACAAACCATATTGCTAAGACGTCATACCGATGACCAACACATGTAGCGCTATTCGGCAAGACTATCGCTATTCGGTGAGAGGTCATACCGATGTTCAAAAGTCACATAGACATCAGCATTCACATTGGTGAGACTATCGCCCATCACCAAGAGTACTTACCAAAGTCACACCTCTCCTCGACACTACCTGTCACCAGGAGTCTCACCAAAGACATCTGATAATAAACACATGTAGCAATGTCAGCAAGACTTACCACTATCGATGAGACATCACACTGAAGCACAAAATAGTCGGTGAGATTACCACTTTTGCCAAGAGGTCACACTAATTTTCATTCCCATCGGTGACAGAACCAACCATCGGAAAGAGTTCTTACTGAGGCTTTGATGTCACCCCGATGACTCTGAGTGAATACTTATTGGTGAGACATCTCTTGTCAGTAAGAATTCATACCGAACGTTCATATCTTTCCCCAATAACTGTTGTCGCCACAAGTCTCCCCGACAACCACTATGAACCACAGTCGGCGAAAGTTCTTATAGGGCAAAGAGAGATAAAAATGACAAGAAATGTCACAGTGATAGCTCTAGTCGGTAAGACAACAACAAGGTCTCAGTGACTTGGTCATTTCACAAGGTTCAACAACTGCTAGTCAGCTAGATAATAAAGATGTCACATCGACTTTTCTCTTTCAGAGGTTTTAGCCTATGAGATTGAGGCACACAATTCTATATTTGTGGAAAGCTAAGAATCTCCTTTAAAAACTATTTTCTTTTCATCAATTTTAGGTAAAAAAAATGTATTTAGCCACATACCCTACAAATACCCATCATATTGCCACTTTTTGGCCCATAATGATCCTGCACATACCCATTGGTAAGACCAAATGGCATCACCAAAAATTCATAGTGACCCTCACGAGTCTGAAATGTTGTCTTACAAATATCTTCCTCCTAAATTTGAATTTGCTGATAACCAAATCTAAGATCTAACTTGGTAAAATACATAGCTCCATTCATTTCATCTAGCAAATCATCAATGACTAGAATAGGAAACTTGTCTTTAATGGTGTACATGTTGAGCATTCTATAATCTAGACACATGTGCCAAGTGTCATCCTTCTTAAGTACCATCACCACAGGCGAGGAGTAAGCACTTTGGCTATGCCTGATAATTCCTACCTCAAGCATCTCCTCAACATTTTTTTCTATCTCACTCTTTTGTATGTGTGGATACTTGTAAGGCCTGATGTTTGGTGGTTGGATCCTTTGAACTAATTGTATGGCATGATCATGAACCCTCTTAGGATGAAGTCCTTCAGGCATATCTCCAAGAGAAACTAAGTGACAATCAATTATAGCTTGCAAATATGGATGAGTAGGAGCATTAGATTGAGAGACTTCTAACGAACATAGTTGGGCCACAAATCCATCCACTCCTTTCTTAAGAGAATTTTGCATTTGATGAGAGCTTACCATTTGTGGAGATTTTTCCTTCAACCCCCTTAGCTCTACTACCCTTCCTTCTGATTGAAATCACATGAATAGTTCATGGAAGGTCATCTCAATCATTCCCAATGTAGTAAGCCATTGTACTCCCAAAATAATATCTACTACACCCATGGATAATTTAATGCTATGACACTTCCTTGAACAACTAACTATACCACCATCTGCAATCAAAACTTGAAACTATGGAGCTAGATATATAAAATAATTTAGACAAGTAGAAAACTCTTTGTTGATGAAATTATGAGTACTACCTGAGTTGATCAACACTGTTACATTCTGCTTCTTTAAGAACCCCACCACCTTGAGAGTGTGTGGAGCACTAAAACCTAAGAGTGCATGAAAATAAATGATTGGTTGAGAATCATTTGATTCCTCATTTGACTCCCTTTCATCCTCTAGTATGGGTTCCTCCTCTTCTTCCTCACTTGGACCTTTAATATAGAACAATTTATTTTCACTGCATATGTCCTCGACTGTATTTGCTATCATAATTGAAACACAACCCTTTTTCTCTTTTCTCCTCAATTTTTTGTGGAGTCAACCTAGTAGTTTGTGTTGAATATCCTTTCTCTCTTGTCACATTAGTGCCTTGCTTCTTAGGAATCAAATAATTCTCCTCTACCCTGTGTGCTAAGATAAAAGACTCATTTATAGAGCTAGGGCTAAACATGCATACTTCATGTTGAATATGATCCTTGATACCCCCAAAAATAAATCATTCAAGTTATCCTCTATAATTGTATCCACTTTTAAGGATAGATTTTAGAATTGTTGAATATAATCCTTAACTAATCCTATTTGTTGAAGTTTAGCAAGTTGGTTGAAGAAGTTGTCTATAATGCTATTGCTATATTGTGCTTGGAGATCCTCTATAAAAATTGACCATGAGATAGTGAGCCCCTTCTTCATTCTATGAGTGCAAAGCCAATGATACCAAATGAATTGATCTGGTTCTAGATATAGGGAAGCCATCATGATGTTTTGTCCATTTGGGATTTGGTGTACTTCAAAAAAATTATGAATTTGGTTTATCCAAGTTAGAGGATCCTTTCCATCAAACTTGCGCATATCCACCTTTGGAAATAAATTCCTAGATCCCATAGGAGCATTGAAACTTGTGTCAATGTTAGCTGACCTAGAATTTTCACCTTGGTTGCTTGAGAACTCCTTTCTTGGTTTAGTCATATAGGTGCTTAACATGTTTCATATATCTGATATATCTCCTCTTAGGTCACACATATCCATCTAATGTCTTCCTTGACCTTACTAATTTCCTCATTAGGGGTAATATCCTTAATTGTTGCCCCATCCTTATCAGGAGTCTTCCCTAGAGTGACAACATTCTTTTTGCCCCTTATTATAGGCCCCGTCATGATGGGAGCTAATAATTTTGAAATAAACCACACAAATGAAACTTAAATTCTTTAAAAATTTTACTGTAACTTACTAGGGCCAAAATAACTCTCACCTAGAAAAATTTCCAAATAAGCAAATTTGCAACCTTAAGAGTGATATTTGTGAAAACCTTAAGTTTTCAATAACTTTCTTATTTATGCTCTAATTCCTCCAAATTTTTTACTGTAAGATCCTTTAATATTTCTTCAAAAGACCAATAAAAATTAGTCTCCAATTCAACAAGATGTAAGAGATATGTAGATTCCAAATAAATTGTGTAGAAACCCTAATTCTGTAATAATTTACTCAATTATGTTCTAGTTCTTCTTAAATCTTTATTGTAGATTCTTTAATATGTTCTTTAAAAACCCTTTTAAAATAAAAAAAAATCACCAAAATCTATTCAGATATGCTCTTTCCAAAATTTCCTCCAATATTGAGAAAAAACCTTACCCCTACGGTGCCAAGAACATGCTTTGATACCACTTGTTATGAAATCAGTTGCACAATAGAAGAATATGATATTAAATATGCTAAAAATACTTGATAATAATTGAGAATAACAAGCCACTTTGAGGGGGAAAACCTTCAAATATCACTAATGAGAACACACTTTAAGATATGATGATGAAATAAGACTCACAACCTCCTATATATAACTATTTATGCCTAGGATATCACCTAGGCCGACTTAGACACACCTATATAAGACCTAGGCCTACCCAACCAGCTAAATAATAATATAATAATGATAAAATGACTTAATTAGGAGTTAAGATAGTCACAAGCTGACTATTCGTAACCTGGTGTACACCAATATTAAGGGCATCACAAAAAGAACATACCAAACACATAAGGGATCTATGGATTTGGTGTCAGTATGTTCATTGCTGTAATGTTTTGATTAAAGATCTTTAAACTATCATCATTCCCCAATGCACATAGAACTAGAATAATTTCACAAAGAGAGTGAAAACAAAAGAAAAATAAAGTCCATTTTGGGCCAACATGGAAGAGACATTGCGGTCTCAATGCTTTGCATCATCCCCAAAAGGAAAACACAAGCAAAAAGAAAATGAAAAGGAAAAATCTTTTGGGTCAACATGATGGAGAAATTTTGATCTTGATGCCTTGTGTCATCCCCAAAAGTAAAAACACAAGAAAAAGATAAATGAAAAAGGAAAAGGGACCGATTGGGTTAACATGGATGAGACATAGGGTGTCTCTATGCTTTGCGTCATCCCCAAAAGGAAACACAAAAAAAGGAAAAAAGGCAATGGATGAAATATAGAAGAATAGAGGTACAAATAGAGGAAGTGTAAAAAGAGAAAGAACATCAAATACACATTATGACGGAACACAATACACATAAAAGAAAAATGAAAAGGAGCTATTAATGCAAAGGTAAGTCAACCATTAACTGTTATTGAATTCTCCATCTTAGGTAATATAAGTGGAAGATGAATAATGTAGTTAAGAGACAAAGAAAAATTCATTACGAGGATAAGGCTAACAACTTATTTCCCCCCATTCAGTGTAGGGAAAGAATGAGCCAAGAATAGGGATGAGAGGGATCATGCCATAGTGAGAATGAAAAATTATACAACAATGGCATGATAGAAGGATTTTGCTTTAAGGGATGATGGGAAAGTAATCAGTATTAGTGAAGTGATACTTGTTCAGTATGTCCTTCAATGTCTGACATTCTTCTGTTTGATGTCCAAGAACATGATGATATTTACAATATGCTATGTTAGAATTTTTAGGATGGATGACCAACCTATTCATAGGTGGTTAGAGTATTTAAGGCCTTTGTTTAAAAGAAATTGAAGTATCTATTCACATTTAGGTGGAGGATGAGTAGGAAACTTAAGTTTTTTCAATTTGTAAGGTCCTTTTCATTTACTAGACTCTCCTTTTTTATGGATATAAGGTAGAAGAGGACCCATGGGGATCATAGCATCCTTGTCATTAGAATCAAGGAATGGTTGTTTGCGTGGATGAAGAATGTTCAAGTCAAGAGGAGAATCAAAGATCATTGTACAATCATCTCAAGGTCTCTAGTATTCAAAAGGAGGATGATCAACCTGAGGAGGATCTTGATATCATAATCCTGTTGTGTTTTCTTCTATTGGTTTTAATTTGAGAAGTTGATAAATGTTATGCTCATGGGTTGTGTCACAGCCTTGCTTACTTAGGATAAATCCTTTTCCATATGTTTATTCAAGGTTAATGGGAGTATTTGTGACTTTGTGATCATAAAATGGTTGAGGATGTGTTTGTTGAGAGGAATTAGGACCAGTTGATGGAGGGATCATAGGTCCTACTTGGGTTTCAGGATGTAGGTATCTAAAGTGATCAAGAGGTGCAAAAGTAGGAAGATCTTGTGGCTTCATGGATGGGTAAAAGGTTGCATTGGCTTCAAGGTTATCAAGACATTCATTTAAGAACTTGTTAATGATAGCATCATCTTCTCCAATGATGTCTACATCATGAGGAGGACAATCATGAGGATTTGAAGGAGCATGTGGAAGATCAAGGTCATTACGGTCACAACCAAAGGCACAATTGAACATGTCTACTAAGGATTTCAATGAATTCTAAAACTTGTTAAAAGAAAATGCTATGATGACAATGAATGCACATAAAATAATATGCAAGAAATAGCTGAAAATAGAGAATCTAGAAAGCAAATCAGAAAGCAACTATAGAAAATTGTAATGCAGGAAATACCCAAAAAATGCCTAAAAATGTAATATAAAATGTGCAAGTGGATTGATTCACCCAGGGTGGCGAATGAGTCCTATTATGAGATTTTTTGTGTTTTTCAGAAAATTTAAAGTGATTTTAATGCTTTTCAAATGCAAATGCAGGTTTTCAAGTTTTGAGTGATATGATATGCGAAATTGAAGTCTAAATGAGTCTTTTGCTAATGCAATTTGAGAAACCCTAGGATGCAAAAACAAAACAATACCCTAATTGAATGTTGATGCAAATAAAACCTAGGATGCAAGATGAAATTGAAATTAGAATGATAAAGTGCTCAATATACAAGTTTACCAAAATGAACCATAGATTTTTGTGGCATGAGGTTTATAGGCTACTCTTGCACTCTTAGGATGTTTCACCTAAAAGGAAAGAGATAAACCACACAAAAAATCAAGGTGGTTCCCTTCAATTAGGAAATGTATGTTGTTATTAAGACTAAATGAGATGATCTAAATGAAACTAAATGAACTATATTCCTGATTAAGAATGCAAAACCTAAGAAATGCATAATGTTTGAAAACACAGTATGATATGCAAATATGAACTAAAACATGAATGAATGCAAAACAAAAATGAAGAAGGCTGAATTAGAGTGTACCTGGGTAAAGAATGTTGAATCTGGAGTGTCCTGAATGCTACTAGAAATCACTAAAAATCACTAGTGGGACTCATGCACCATTGATGGCGTATCAATCCTACTTCTGATGAAAACTTCTAAAAATAGGTTTCTGAGTGTTGGGATCTAAAATCTAACAAAATGTGGATTTTCATCCTTAACATGGGATTCATTTACCACTAATGGTGAATCAGTCCTCTCCCAAAATTATGTGAAATCAAGGAACAATTTTGTAGCACTAGATCTACGCTTGTCTTCTTGTTGGGTTGACAGATTCAAATCTATAGAAAACATATTGTAGGTTATCTCCAAGCTTGAAATAAATCTCCAGACTTGTGTATACTGTAGGTCCTACTTTTCAACACCTAATTGCTTAATAAATCTACATACACAAGTCTACAAATACACTTGCAAAAGGGGAAAAATGGTTAAGGGTTAGGTTATAGGGATTTTCCTTGATCAAATCCCACTTTGGTAATCAAACCCTTAATGAAGAAATGGAATGAAATAAACAAGAAAAGATGAATAAACAACGGGAAAATGTCCCAAACTCACCACAACCTTGTTGAAGAAATATGAAGATATATCAATGGTTGCTCCAAGATACTTGATTGATGCTTGATTGAATGATGCAAAGTGCTTGAATGCAAATTGATGTTAAATGAATGCAAGTGAACTCAATGAATGTGGAGATACTTGAATGAATTAGGTGTAAAATGAGAAGAAAAACACTTATTTATACACACTTGTGCCTTAGTAACCCAATGATACCTCATCACAGGCTGACATAAGGTAATTTTGAATAAAAAATTGAAAGAAAATTTGAAATATTTTGAATTTAGAGCCAAGAGGGACTCATTTTCCACCCAGGATGAATGGGTCCCACCTTGGACTTAAAATTTAAGTCACATTTAATGTTGTTTGTCAGGTTTAAATTCAAAAATACACTTAATTAATCCTTATAAGGGCATAAATGGGTCAAATAAAGCATAAGAAAGGTGTAAATAGTGAAAACAAGCCTGCAAAAGTGTGAAATCTTGTTACAAGACTTTACAACACTTCAAAATGGGACTTCATAAGTGATGAAAAGGTGATTTTTAGGTGAATTGTAATGAATAGAGTCTAGAATTGTAGAAATGTTTTACAACACTTCAAAACACCTTCACAAGATGCCATGATTTAAATTTTAAAGACCTAATGTGAATGGTTAAGCCACATTACAACATTAAATAAAAGAAAAATGGACCAAGTATCATGAAGGAAGACCTAAAAGACCATGGAAATTTCCAAGTGGTCATTTTTCTATGGTACACTCATCTAAAGATATACTTAAGTAAGAACCTAATGGTCATCTTTACATAGCTGGATGAATTGATGATATGACCATTAATGGGATATTAATTGATCCCATCCATAGAAAGAATGTGATCACCAAGAAATTATTACTTATGCATGAACTCTATCAAGATACATATGATAAAATGAAAGCATGGATAAATACACATAATAGTTTTGCCTACCCTACTATAGTGTCAAAAAATGTTGTCGATGACATTTTCACACCTATTTGGGCCCTCCTTATAAAATTGAGCATAATTATACCTTTACTTAGTGATGTAATGTGTTCAACACACTCACATTAGGTCTTAGGACCTTGTGAATTGATTGAACTTAATTGTACCTTATTCAAGGTGTTCTAAAGTGTTGTGATAAACTTTCACACTTTTATGGGGTTGTCATTATTAATTCGACTTCTTTATGCCTTATTTTGCATCCACAAGCCTAAATGAAGGCATCTTTCTAAGGATAATCTTGACATAAATCAACATTCAATCATAATTCAGCTATTTTGTAGGTTGTGTGGCCTATATTTAGTGATTTGGGAATCACACCACCTTGGGCATATGAGTCCCACCTAGTGTTTTGTGTCTCAATCTATATTTTACACCTTTCTAAGAATTTCTTAAAATGGTTCCATAATTTATACCTAATGGGACTCATACGCAACTTCTGGGTATGATTCCCATGTGGCACAAAATTAAATTTAACTCAAATTATTGGTGGTATTTTATCCTCCTAAATTTTATGTTGTCTTGTAGTGTTGTAATTTTGGGAATTTTGGAATAGATAAGTATAAATAAAAGTTTCTTTCACCCATTTTCATCGTAACACACCAAGTTTTCAAATATTCATGCATTCTAGAAACTTTGAGTTCACAAGAGCATTCAAGTTTTTACAATAGCATTCAAGTGTTTACAATATCATTCAAGAGAATTCAAGGGTAGATTATCAATTTTTTTAGAGCCTAATTCATGCATCAAGCATCATGTCAAATTCATCATGCATCATGTTTTTTTTGAGCTAACAATTGTGATGTAGGGTTTTATGATTCAAGAAAGCTTTCAATTCAAGATCTATTACATTCAAGAAAGATTCAAGGTCTACACCCATTCGAGCCACTTCATACATGTTTGAAGCACCTTTCGCTATGGTTTGGTATGTTGTAATATTGTGTGTTGTTCATTCATCATCCTTCATTCTTATTTCATTTTATTTCAAGGTTTGATTACCAAAATAGGGTTTGACCAAGGAAAACCCCTTTCAACTAACAAAACAACATTTTTCCCTCTCTTTAATGTGTGATTTAAAGGTCTAGGTTGAAGGTACATTGAAGAGTAAGTTTGGAGAAATTTTTCAAAGTGTTTAAAGTTGTCAAAGTTTTCACCTTGCATTGGAGATCATTGGAAGACTTTTGTAGGTTGCAAATAAAGTTTTTAGATCCATAAATCAATTAAAAAGGATAGATTAGAAATTGGAGAGAAGATTTATAATTCGAGCTTTTAGAAAACCCTAACTAGACTGATACACCACTTTGATATATGAGTCCCAATATAGGTCATTTTTCATATTTCGATAGATTCATAATCTATAGTGTTAGAAACTAGTTTCTTCCTAGAAATCCTAATCCAGGACTAAATCACCAAGTCTATCGTATAAGTCCCTGTCAACATTAAAATTAGTGTTTTCAACATTTCAAAGCTTCATATAGCCTTATTCAAGTTTCCAAGTGCACACCTTTCATCTCTAATCTTCTCATTCTATTTTACATGCATTTTAAGTCACTTAGTAAAAGTTTTCATTACATTAGGTCTGAGAATTAGGTCTTTTGTTTCATTTATCTTTCTAAACCATAGCTTGGTGGTGAACCCCTCTTTATCTTAAACCAAATCCTAGGAAAACCCTACTACAAGATCTATTTCTCCTTTGAATACATTAGATTGAGATCTCTAGGGTTTGCCTTGAATGAGAGTGAAGAAGATTGTTATTCTATCTCCTAAACATAGAATCCAAAAAATAACTCTTCCTAAAACATTTTTGTGAACCTGAATTTAGAACATTATAATTCTAATTTGGAATGCCTCATCATCCTAGATCTTGCTTGCATTAACATTGAATTATATTTTACATTAATTAATTTACATTCTAGGGTTTATAAATCTTGCATTAGTGAAAGTGCATATAGCTTGCATTTTTACATCTCAAATAATTGAAAATCATATAAAACATAAAAATCACTTGATGTTTTCTAAAAATCATTAAAAAACCATCACTGGGACTCATACACCCCTTTGGGAGATTTAGTCCCAATGCAAATTGTGAACTACATTTTACAAAAAAAAAAAAATTGTTTCTATACTTCTATTTTTTGTTGATAGCTTTCTGTTTCAGTTTATAGAGTTTATGCTATATTCATTTCATTGTATTTAGATTAAATTGTATTTGCATCCATCTTGCATTTAGTATCCCTTACATGAGTGTTTCTACCTGCATGTCATCCTGTGATAGCACAATCATTGTGGATCTTGGGTTTCCTAGCTCTTTCACCTCTAGTATTGTCACTATTTCACTAAGTATGGACCATACCCTTAACAATTCATTTCCTCCAAGTAGTGTGACACATGTTGAACAATGGTTGCTAGTATTTTGCAAAAAAAAAAATCCAAATTCATGAAGACTTAGCAAACATACAACATCAAGTGAGCAGTGGCAAAATTTCAACCACTGCTATCCTTACTATAGATAACATATATTGCATGATTGAAAGTGAAGACAGAATGCACCTCGTGCATAACATAGTTCACATGTTTGGAAAACACCTTACCTCAAACATTAGTTTTTCTCTACCCTTGAATAATTTCACAAGCCGAGGAGGAATTAAAATTCCTCCTCCCACAACAATCACCTCTATTCCTGCCTATACAAACCCTCAAGTCACAACAATGATGTGATCAACTAGTAAGGTGATATCTTCCTTAGGTATCTCTAATAGAATCCCTAGTACCTTTGTGGCATTGGATGTCATATGTCCTACTATTTTACCACGTATAAGCATTCCATTCACTTTTCCTTTCAACACATACATCCCTTTTTAACACATACATCCCTCCACCTTATTCATCTCCATCTCATAATACAAACAATGACCCCCTCAAAAACCAACTTCTACAAACTGTTTCATCCCTTCAAAAACAAGTTTCCACTATCAACCAAAATCAAAATGTCCCACTTACATATTATGTCAAAATTAGTCCCTTTTCCTTGGAGATATTGTGAACACTAATTCCACAAGGTGTAGAGGTTCCTAGATTCAAGAAATATGGGGGAAAAGGAGATCCTTCTAACCATGTTTATGCCTACACAGCTTTATGCAATGACTTTTTCCTTTATGATAAACTCTTGGAAAAACTTTTCCTAGATCCTTGAAAGGTACTAATTTAGAATGTTTTTCTTCATTATAGTACAACTCAATTCATTCACTCAATGAACTTTTTGAGGCATTTATAAACCATTTCCAAGTGCATATGAATTCCAAGATTACCTTGGCTGATTTGAATACTAACTTTATTTCATGCTATCAATAAATTTCCTTACTACCAAATTGATGTAAAGGTTCATGAGCCTCACCTTCAAAAGATGTTAATAGAAAATTTGGAAAGAAAGATACAAGACAAGCTTACCATGATGAAATTCCACTCTTTTATGCACTTATGTACTACCCTTCATGATTATCAAAACTTGATTAGTAGTCGAGATGCAAAAATGACCTCTAGTTGAACTAAGAAGTCTGAGTCCACAAACCAAAATAATTATCAACCTTTTAGAAAATAGAATAAAGGTTTCCTTCAAATTAATATCCCTCAAAAAAACAAGTCAAAATACCAATACCCAAGTAGCTTTCATAAAAGCAACAATACCCTTTAATTATGGGGATCGAAAAAGATAATTCACTCCCCTACCTGATACCCTTCATAACACAGTTTCCCAACTTTTAGGACAGAAAAAGATTACTTTGCCTCAAGAAAAAACACCCAATCCTAATAAGCCTCTACCTTTGAAATTTAGATCAAATGCTTATTGTCATTATCATCGACAAAATAGACATGATATGAAACATTGTGTTTTAAAAATCTTATGCAAGACCTCATTGATTCCAGTAATCTTTCCATTGGAGGTGTTAATGATCAAGGAAATAAGTCTGTTGCCCCTCCTAACCAGAATTTGCAAATATTACCAATTGATGCCAAAACATAATATTTCATTTGTCAAAGCTAGTGAAACTACAAAAACTAATGTGATGAATGTTGACATGGACGATGAGAACATAGATAAAATTCAACAAAGTCCTATGGATATTGATCAACAAGAACAAAATCATGTTGATTGTTTGTTTGCATTGGTTGAAAATCAACATCATAAGGGCCAAACTAAAAAGCATATTAAAATTTCTTTCTCCTCTAAATATATACCTAAACATGCAAATGATGGTCCTCTTTACATAGTCAGTTGCATATATGATAATCCCATTAATGGGACTGTAATCAAGGGAAAATCCTAAATTTTATTATTAAGTGGGTTAGCACAATAACAATCAAAATTCCTATGAAAATAACAAAGCACAATGGAAGTGAGGTGAAGACAAAAGGGATAGTGTTACCCTATGTCTCCACCTTCCATGATTAACCTCTGTTACACCTCCTAGCTTGCAGATAAATAACAATGCCCTCAGATTTATGAGCAACTATGACTAAAGACTAAGCCCTATGCAAGTGTTGAAGGATTTGCAGAAAATAAAAATAACCCTACAATGAGCTAAAATGACTATGACTGTTAATGACTATGACCTAAGTTGACAGCAAGTTGACATAGACTAAGAATGCAAGAAGTCAAAATGAGCTAAAGACTGAGAGAGAGATCCAAATGAGGTCAAAATTGCCCTTTTATAAAAATTGCAATTTTGAACGTGTGGCCAGGATGAAAAGATGACAGGAACCCTAAGATCAATGCTTAAGATTGAATGTTGCTGTGTGCATTAGGGTTAGGTCAAAATTAGGGCAACAGGTAAGAATGAAGGGTGGAGATTGAATTATGAAATAATTCAATCAACGGTCGAAATAAATGAGAAGTCAAAAGTCAAGAATTAAATTGGAAGATAAGGCTGGCACGGACAAAGAGGTTGCTGGAGAAATTAAATAATAAGATTTATTTACTCCAGATAACTAGCAAGTAATTAAATAATAAAGATATTATTTAATTATGGAGGAATGTGATAAAAGAATTATTTTGAAATTAAATAATGATTTTAATTCAAAATTCAAGAGAATGGCTAAATTAAATAAATCAAATTTATTTAATTTTAATGGGAGAAAAAGCTAATGAATAATTAAATAATTAAATGAATTATTTAATTATAGTGGAAAATGGACATAATTAAATAAATAAGAATTTATTTAATTTTTTAGAAGAAGGGGACTTAATTAGTGACGTAATTAAATAAATAAAATTTATTTAATTAATCAAGAAGACATAAATGGTAAAGGGAAATTAAATAAATTATGAAATTTATTTAATCAAAGGAAGACTTTAGATAATTAGTGATGTATTAAATAAATAAATAATATTTATTTATTTAATAATCAAGGAGGAACAAATGACATGAATTAATTAAATAATTATGAATTATTTAATCAATAGTCGAATGTGGACCAAGGACATAATTAAATAGCTTAATTATGCTAGGACGAAAGTGGTAAAAATGAAGCTTGCAGGCCTAGGTCATTTTTAGGTGTCTACAGGGACATTAATAGCCCATCTATGGAGAGAATGTGATCACCAAAGAATTCTTACTTCTAGATGAACTCTATCAAGAAACATATGATAAATTGAAAGCATTGATTAAGATACATATTGGTTTCACTTTCCCTATGATGGGATCAATCACCTTACCATTCCAAGTAGGACCGAAAATGCTAGTTGTCTCATTCATCATCATATCAGCATTAGATCAATTTCATGTGAAGTTAAGCTATCCATGGCTTTGCTCCATGAATTTTGTCCCATCGGTTGTGCATAAATTCTTAAATTTTCCCTTTGATAATGAAATTTTCACTATGTATCATAGTGGCTTTAACCCTTTGTCTTCCTATGGAAAATTTTCCTTAGACTTCCTTTTGTTGGAATATTTAATTAATCCCCAAGTCAACACCCCACATAAGCTTCCTATAGCAACTTGACCTGCAACATTTATTTTTGGTTGGTTATTTTGAAATTCAAAAGGAGTACTCATCCTTGAGCTTGAAAGCCCAATGTATGCCTATAACATTAAATGGATTTAGGTAAATTTTAATTTTGAATCTAAGTGCTCATTCTCATGAGTATTTTTAAGACAAAAGGAATGTCTTAGCAACCGTTAGAGTTATTTTTTGGTTTGTAAGTGAAGACCCTTTAGTATTAGATGAAGTGAAGAATTTTTAACATAGAACCAATGACAACAACAACATAGAAGGAATGTTTTAGCAGACGCAACGCATTGTCAGCTATAACTACAAGATTGTAGCAGTTTATTGTTTTGAGGTGTGAGTGTCGCACCCAGTCATTAGAAATCTATCCAAATAGCTTAGTTTTATTTTGTTCATGTAAATCATAGAATATCCTCTGAGTTTTTGTATTTTGGAAAGAACAAGGAATATATGAAAATTAATTTCTATCTGTTTATATTATTGTCACTGTGTAGTTTCTATGAGTTTTTTGTGTGTTTATTTCTATTATGTTAGTCCAATAACAACATTGAAGTTGTGTGGTTGCACCCCTGCCTCTCAACAATTGGTATCAGAGCCCTATTTTTCTAGGTAGTCAATCAGTTAATTAGTTAGTTTGTTATTGTGGGTTAAGCCCTAGGTTATCTAGGCATTAGCAAACTTTCTTAAGTTTCAGAAAATGGTAGGAGGTGAAAGTAAAGGTTGGCAACAATGACCACACTTTGATGGGAAGAATTATGATATATGGGCTAAGAAGATGAGAACCATCTTAGTTGCAAATAACCTATGGGATTTGGTAACAAATGGGTTCAATGATATCACAGAACCAAATGTATTTTCAGCCCTTTCAAATGCCTTCCAACACTTTTGGCCCGAGCCTATGGAACCTATTAAACCTCAAGAAGACCTCTTTTTCACTTGTCCTACCAAAAGTTCAAGGAAGAATGTATAGAAAAGTTATCCCTTCAAAACATGCCTCCATCCACAACTAATCCTACCATCCTTGACAAAACCATGATTGTACCAAAAGACCTTCCAAAAAACCAAGATCAACCTAAGCCAAATCCTTCACCCATTCCTTACAAATGACCAAGATATAATGAAAAAAATCTTGTCACACCTCCTAGAATAAGATAAGTTTACAAGGTTAAAGAGAAAGTGGTTGAACAACCTTCCATGGTTCCTTCCATTCCTCCCCTTAGGGAAGAAAATAAACCTCTAGTTGATAAACCCACTTCCACACAAATACAACTTGAAAACTAAACTAAAAGAAATAGAGGTACACTAGAGAACATAGGTGTAAATGTTGTGCCCTTGCTCAAAGGTTAAATGAAGAAAAAAATAAAGAAAATCAAAACCTAAACTTGACCAAATCAATGCATGATTAGTCTCCTTCTTTGGAACAACAAAAATATTCAATAACATAGCTGCAACAAGAGATAAACCCTTCTTTACAAATTATCGTTCGATCTCTTGTTGTGATTAATCTAGATGATGATGATGAAAAAATTACTAAATTTGATGACAAGATGCATAATGAATTGAATACATTTTTTTCCTCTTCTATGAGCCTAAACGATAATTCTCTTAAGAAGAGTGTTGAACTTAGTGATGGTCCTAGTTCAACACTTGTTATTATCCCTTTGGCTAGTTCTCTTCCTTCGGTATACAATGAACATGATTTGGACACAGATGAACTGCTTTAGGTTGATTCATATGTGCCTTACTAGTCTTTTACAGTATTTCTTTTCTTTTCTTTTATGTGTGTAATGTGACCCCCATGATGTTTCGTTTGATGTATCTCTACCTTTGTGGAATTCCTCTATTTGTATCTTCATGTCATAAATCTTAAAGCTTATCTTTTATCTTTTCTTTGTCTTGTTTTTTTTCCTTTTGGGGATGACACAAGGCATTAAGACATTCATGTCTCTTCCATGTTGACCTAAAAAAAATTCTTTTATCTTTTCTTTGTCTTGTGTTTTCATTTTGGGGATGACACAAGGCATCAAGACATTCATGTCTCTTCCATGTTGAGTTGAAATGTTTTTCTTTGTTTTCACTTTGTTTGTGTCATTCTTCTAGTTCTATAAGTATTTGGGTGATGATGATAGTTCCAAACTCTCTAAAAACATTGTAGCAAGAACATACTAACCCCAAATCCATAGATCACTTGTGTGTTTTGAGTTTAATTTTTTGGGGAAACCCCTCTCTTCTCTTTTTGCATGGTGCAGCTTCACTTGGAAACATATGACTTGGAATAGGGATTTCCAAGTTAGAACTTATGTCTTCTTTGTAGTTAGCCTTTATCATTTACTACTTTAAAGTAAATTCTCACACCATGGTGTTTAGAAATTTCTTTAAAGTGGGGGCATACATTGGAATTATTCTTTTGTATTTTTCCTTTTTCATGTTTATGTTGGAAAAAAGAAACACTGAGAGGGGGGTGAATCAGTGTTGTGCAAAAATTAAATTTATTATTCTGATCTTTAACTCACTTAAGCATTCAATGAAAAGAAATGTTCTTGAATAGAAAGAAAACAACCACAACACCATAACACCATGATTTTTATGTGGAAAACCTGTTAGGGGAAAACCATGGTGGATGCCCAATCCACAATATAATCTAAGTATACCAAAAAGAAAGATTACAAAATGGGAATGCACTTGCATTTAGGCACACTGCCTAGAGCTGACTTCTTAAAATAGAGAGGCACACTACCTTACAAATATTTGGATTAGATCCAAGAGAATGAACTAAGAGAATAACATCTACAAAATTCTTGATTATAGTTTTGGTTAAGTTCAGTAGTCGATCTTTTGTCCTTCTGACTCGTTCTGCAATTCTACTCTGCTTTTCCCTAACTCTCATCACAAAATATTTAATGCACAAATGAAACTATGCATAATCACTCAATTTCCCTTCCGATGATCACAACACATATCAACATGCATTCATTATTTTCCAAAATGATGTAACTGATCATTTATATATATTTGCAACTAGGAATTAAGTCGCAACAAGTTGGCTTCAATAAAGCTTAGATCTATTCACAACTATCATCTCAAAACATGAATAATATCCAATGCGCATCCAAAATGGTCATTCACAACTTAGCTTGGACCCAAAACAAAATTTTTGAACACAAAAACATTTGAATAAATATTCCTCGAATATTCATAACACATTATATCGATTGGTTCAACCACAAAAAACTGATGAACAAAAGGATATCCAATTAGATCTTGAGACTTACACATAACTTGGTATGAGGCAATGAGATTTTGGATAATGAAAAAAATACATTGATAAACCTTCCATGAGATTCACAACTCAAAATAATAATAGAAAATTTGCATATGAATCGATGATCACAAAACTGTCAAATGCTTTATTCTTCCTTGACTGTTTACAAACTGTCTGACGATATGAACAAATGATGACGTGTGGATCAAAAAAATAACTGTGGTTTCCATCAATGAAAACACCAAAAAAACATTTGCAGTGTCTCTTGCCAACAATCTCCCCCTTGTGCATTGATGGCAACACTTAATGAAAAATGACTAAGTGTTGGATTAGTACCACCATGAACTACACTACCACTTCAAAAATTCAAAAAAGATATGCAATCTCAGCTTAGAAATGAAACTCCCCCTAAGATGAATACACATTTTTCACTTTACAACTCCCCCCCTTTGACATCAATGGAAAAATTAGGGAAACCGAAAAACAAAATTTCAAAATTGTACAAGTATGACCTTATGACTTACACAAATTTGAAAACATCTACAAAATCATTCTTCAACACACTTAAATTTGTGTCCCAAACCTTTTTGAGACTCTCCAGAATTGTTATATGACCACATACTAAATAAGATAGAGTTTCTGCAGTTTCAAGATTTACTGGGTCACGAGCTCCCATAACACCTTTGGCTTCCTTTAATGCACTCACCATTATTTCAATATTTAGACCAATTAGTCATATGATTTTTCATGCTCTTCCTACAATACTCTCATTTTCATGCTTCAAGCTCCTTATTTTTTCAAGCAGGGATATTACTTGACCTTCTTGCTCACAAACATTACCAGCTAATGGATCAAAAGCATTAGAAATGGTATCCAATTGTTTTTCAATGTCCTTTACCTTCTTCTCATTGTCTTCAATAAATTTGGACAAAACTAAACATGACTTATACACTTTTCCTTCTTCAGATAGAGCATCATGAATATTCCTCATACAGTTGGCTAGTAGAGTTTTATCTTTTGCAATCAGTTTTCTCAACCCACCAAATAACTCCATATGTACTTTAACCATGGCTAATTTTTCAAAAGATTTGAAATGAGTACTTATAGAATTTATGAGCTTCTTCAATTCACCAAAAGAGGAACTAGACATATCCTTAACATGAGTAGGCATTAATTTCTTGAGAACTCCAAACGCAAGACTAAATAATTCACCATCTTCTATGTGGGACTTAAGAATTTTCTCACCAACCTTGGCTTGTACAATTAATGTGACCTTCATCATCTGAACTGGGGACAAACTGGATAGATTTATTGAGCCTTCAACCAATTCAGGATCAAATTCTTCCTATTGCTCCACTAGAGATTTCTTCACTGCCTCGACAATGTCTCTTACTTCCACTTGGATTTCCTTAACTTGAACCTTTTCTTCTTCAACTTCAGGTTCTTCTGAAACTATTTCTTGACTACCTTTAGGAGCTTCAACTTATTCATTTTGCACCTTCTTCTCCTTAGCTAATACCACCTTAGGAACTTCATTTTACATAGGTACTTCTGTACTTTCCACATCAGGAAAAATTTGAGCATCTATATTCACCTCCTCATTTACCAGATCAGATATAACATCTTCAACATTCATTTCTTCAACATTTATCTTATTATTTGATAGAAATCCTTTTAGAATTTTCTTGGTTTCACCAAAAACAACATTAGTTTCACCAATCATAAGTTTATTCACCCTTGTTTTTCTTTTAAAATCCTTCTTGGCATTTTCCAGGAGTGAATTCATCTCCTCAATTAAGATTTCTAGACATAAGTCTGCAAGAATTATCTTTCTCAAATTCTCTTCTATTCTAGCACTTAATCTTCTCTACTCCAGAACCTCATATAGTCTCTTCGGTAAACCAGATATAATTTCAATAAGAGCTTTATTGAAAATATTCATATGTTTTATTATGGCCTCATCAAGAATTCTTTGACTGGATTCATCAAACATTTCATACCATTCACAGAGGGGATTGAGGTATCCATCCTTGACAACTACATTCTCAACTTCCTCAATTGTCATACCTGGTTTGACAAAGTTTTCCTTCTTTTCTGCCTCTTCTTCTTTACTGGAAGATTTACTCTTGGTTATCTTTGTAGCATGAATTTTGGTAGCCTTTCTTTATTTCACACCTTCATTTGACTTAGTCTCCTCATCTTCTGAAATAGCTTCATAGGTTCTTTTACTCTTGTTCTTCTTTCTCTTACCGAAAGCCTTGTTTTGAGTTGGATTGGCTGTAGGAGTGGATAGGGATGGAAAACTCCTTATTGATCTAGTATGAGCAAAAGATGCTATCGGACTAGCAGATTCAGTTCTTTCTTGCTCTTTTCCTGCTTCAACTTCATCTCTCCTCCTTCTGGCTTTTTTTAATTTCTCTACAAGTATCCCCATGCTTTCTACAAAGAGTTCTACTTCTTTTCTCACTCTCCTAGCTATCATTGGTCTTTTAAATTTCTCATGAACCTACATACTTTTCTTTGCATATGTTCCAAATCTCTCTTTTCCAGATCTAGAGGTGAACTCAACAAATGTTTTGCATACATCTTCCATATATTCCCATTGAATTCATATCCCATAGGCATGATCCATATCATTCTAAGATCAATGGCTTCCATATGGAATTGATCAATATCCACAATGAAATAGATTGTATCTTGGTATTTATGTATGATTGAAGTGGGAATTCTTTCTCTTGCATGCATAATATTCTAAATTTTTTTTAAGTACCCCCAGAGGGTAGTATTCTTGGTCTACTAATCACCAATTCCAAAAAATATGTTTCTTATTTGAATAACTATAGGCTCATTACTTTCCCAATGAACTTTTCCAATACCTGGAACCTCACTCATGAAGTAGAAGAACAAACACACCATCAAATTACCATATTTAAAAATATTATTCTTGTCTAAGCTCTTAATTTTACCCAGATTCTCCATTAGCTGACTTTTAAGCAACTCACACAAGTCATAATATAGATTTTCTTTTACAATCTCATAAGCTGCATAAATGGTCGTACTAGATACTGAATTATCCTAGCTTGAGTGGTAGATCTTGTAACCAATGACCATTGATGTGAATTTCACATCTACTTCATCAATATCTTTGATTGTCATTTCCCTTCTATCATATGTTGCACCTGTTGCATCAATAATCTTCTCATTCTTCACAGATTTCAAGATTGGCAGTCCATCAGAGGAATTCTGACCTGTGACCACACTTATATCATCTTTCATAATCTTAAAAGGTACATTAAACTACATGAACTTGACATGAACTTGACTCGAAATATATCACACCCATTTGCTTTCCTTAAATATGGGAAAATTCACAAACTGTGTGAACTTCTTTACTTCTAGGATTTTGTATTACGGCTTAATAGTAAAGTCCTCTCCAATTATATTATGGGAATATAAATTCATCATTTGTGAGCTCCCTAAATCTTTAGTATTGCCATGAATGTTAGCCCTAATGTCTTCAGTATGTAAGACTCCATAAGGTACAGATGAAAATGCACCAAGGGGCTTAGTCTCAACATACTTAAATGGATTCTATTTAAACTTTAGATGAGGTCTATCCTTGACTTCAACTACCAGAGGAGTGGCCATTTTTGAAAATTCGCAAATTCATACGCTTTTTCGATAAATACCTTTTTGTTGGATCAAAGTTTGATCACAAAATCTTCTTCACACTCGAATCTCCCCTCAATTCATTAAAGTTTTCCCCAAAGCTCTCCAAACTTCTAAAATTAAAAGTGACAAATAAAGGATGAAAATGTTCTTTTATCATTTGCACACCTAACCCTTTTTGTTACAATAAATTTCTTTACCCTAACTCATCTAGTTACCTAGTTTTCATGCACTGAGATAGATAAAAAAAATTTGGATCTCCAATACTATACAATACTTTCTCCAATTGGTTGAACAACATCTGAGAAGCATTAATGCACTTACTGGACTTATCCACATTCCAGTATCAGTTGGGGTTTAAAATATTTTCCTAACAACTCCCCTAGGCCAAAGGCCTAATACTAATTCCCGAAGGAATTACTAGAAGCAAATTATGGTGCTGGCATATTTCCTTCAACAAAGGGATTCTTCTTTACCCATTTGTTTTGTATTTACCTCCTTAGCACATTGGAAGTTACTTTACCTTTTCCCTTAACATCCTATTACATGTTGTGTTTTATTGGACCTCCTCTATTCCAACATAATGTAGGAGTGTGGCCATATTTATTGTAGTTGTAACACACAACATTTCTCTATCTTGACCAATTGTTCCATTGATTTTGTCTTGATATGCATTGGTTAGCAATATTCCCAAGTCTATTGCATGCATAGCATATGACATCTTTATGAAAGTTGTGCATCACATTTCTACACTCACTTGACTTATGACCAAAATTATTACAATTAAAGCACTAACCTGAGAATGATGGCCCACTTTTGTTCATCTTACTTCTACACTAAGAAGCCATATGACCAAATTTGTTGTAAGAAAAATAGTATCCATTGAATCTTTGATCATTAGGTTGTCTTACAAGATTCCTTATAGCTCTATTCATTTGATTCCCTTGCCTGAATCTCCCTTGTCAAGATTTCCTTTGTCCAAATCTAGGACCTTTCTCCTTCTTCATATCAGACCTTGCCTATCCTTTTCCTTTGTCCTTTAATCAGTTCATCACGCTTGCCAAGCTTGCTCTGAATTTCTCCTTGTAATCATTTGTAGAAGTAAGTTCATTTATGATATCATCAAGCTATTTCTCAAGCACTTCCTCATTGTTTTTAGATTGTTCTAGTTCATTGTCCAATTAGCTACATTGTTAAGATTTTTCTTTCAAGGATTGTTCAAGTTTCTCTTCATTCTTCTTGGTCATTTTCATCATGATAGATTCCATCTCATGCTTCAAGGCAACATTTTCTTTGGAAAAATTTTCACATTCTTTTTTTTTCTCTTTCAAGACATGACTCAGTTGTTCATCTTCCTTCTATTCTTCTGCTTAAGATGATCACATAATTCCTTTCTTTTCTCCCTTGATTCATTGATTTTGTCTTTCAATGACTAAATGAATTTCTCTACATTCTCAACATTTTCATGCACTTTCCAGTTCTTATACTTTGACTGGTCAAGATCATCGAAGGCCACCAAGATTTGTTGTTGAAGATTGCTTTTATCCATTGAAAAACACCTTCCAAGATCTCCCCAAGTTGTTAGACTTCTTTCAAGGAACTAGCTTTGATACCATTTGTTGGAAACAAGCAACACTAAGAGGGGGGGTGAATCATTGTTGTGCAAAAATTAAATTTATTATTCTGACCTTTAACTCATTAAGCATTCAACCAAAAGAAATGTGCATGAATAGAAAGAAAACAACCACAACACCATAACTCCAAGATATTTATGTGGAAACCCTATCTGGGGAAAAACCATGGTGGATGGCCAATCCACAATATAATCTAATTATACACAAAATAAAGATTACAAATTGGGAATGCACTTGAATTTAGGCACACTGCCTAGAGCTCACTACTCAAAATAGAGAGGCACACTACCTTAGAAATATTTGGATTAGATCCAAGAGAATGAATGGAGAGAATAGCATCTAAAAAATCTTGATTACACTTCCAGTTAAGTTTAGTAGTCGATCTTTTGTCCTTCTAACTAGTTCTGTAATTCTTCTCCACTCTACTCTAACTCTCATTATAAAATCTTTAATTCAAAAGTGAAATTGTGCATAATTTCTCAATCACCCTTCTGATGATTGTAACCCACATCAACACACCTTCATTTTTCACCAAAATGATCTAACTAATCATTTATATATATCCACAACTAAGAATTAAGTTGCAACAAGTCGACTTCAATAAAACTTAGAACTATTCACAATTGTCAACTCAAAACATGAATAATATCCATTTCACATCCACAACAGTCATTCACAACTTAACATGGACCCACAAAAAATGTTCAAACACAAAAAAAATTGAATAAACATTCCTCAAATATCGACAACATGTAATATCGATTGGGTCAACCACAAAACACTAATGAATAGAAGGATATCCAACCGGATGTCAAGACTTACACATAACTTGGTACAAGGCACTGAGATTTCTAGATAATGCAATAAATACATTGATAAACCTCCCATGAGATTTTAAACTTAAAATAATAACATAAAATCTGCATGTGAATCGATGACCACAAAACTATCAGATGCTCAATTCTTCCTTGGTTCTTTACAAACTGTCTATTGGTATGAACAAATGATGACGTGTGGATCAAAACACTGACTTGGGTTTCCATCAATGACAACACCAAAAAAACATGTGTAGTGTCTCTTTCCAATAGTTTCATGGTGTAGTCATCTTACTTCTTTCGATGCATCTTTCACTTTGTGGTGACATTAGGTGTGATGTCCTTCTAGAGTGTGATCTCTCTTAGCATATTATATTCCTCTTAGTGGCTTGATGCAACATATTGTATCCCCTAAGTTCTGAATCTTCTAATCTTTGATTGGTTCTCTCTTGGAGACATTAGGCACAATGTTCCCTAAGTTAAAGACCTTACATGAACTAAGCTAGACTACTGTAAACATTTTTTTCATTTTTGTTGCACTTACATTTTTAGTTATATGGACACCTTGCATAACACATCTTGCATGCCTATGGATCCATCTTGTTTGTTCATGAATTTCAGGCATACAAAGCTTTTCTTTCCTCATGAATCTCAAAGTTTATTATTATGTGGTGCTTTATCAAAGTTATCATGAGGTTGATGTTCACATAGACAAGTTTGTGTGTGTGAGACATCGTACTGGTCATATGTGGATATGTCTCACCTCTTTCAGATCCTCACCGATCAGATAGCCTAAAGTTTTGTTGCCTCAGAGTGAGCATGCATTTTTGAACAAAAAGCCTAGATCTGATCCACATCGCAATGGAAAAACAATCAAAGCTTGATCCATCCTTCATTTTCTTTTCTTTTCTCTTTGTCTTTAGTAGTGTATGCTTGTTCCTTTTTGTTGCTCTTTATATCATTTTCATGTGTGTTATTTTGTTCCTACATTGGTTTTTCATAGAATCTTGATCTAAGGGGCTTGATCACCCCTCTTGATCATTTCCATCCTAGTCTACTGGCATTGGTTCATTTGAACCACTCTTGATGCGAGTTTGTCTAATTTGGTGTGAGTTTGAAGCAAGTTCATCCTCTCACTAAAGTGGGGGCTAAATATAGTGTAGAAAAGTGTTGTCAGTGACATTTTAACACTTCTTTAGGCCCTCCTTATAAAATTGAGCATAATGATGCCTTGAATTAGTGTTGTAATGTGTTCAACACACTCACATTAGGTCTTGGGACCTTGTGAATTAAATGAACTTAATTGTACCCTATTCAAGGTGTTCTAAAGTGTTGTAACATAATTTCACACTTTTGTAGGGTTTTCATTATTAATTGGGCTTCTTTATGACTTATTTGGCCTTATTTTGATCCACAAGCCTTAATTAATGCATCTTTTTGAGGATAATCCCAACACAAATCAACATCCAATCATGATTCATGTGCTTTTAGGTTGTGTGGATCAAATTTAGTGATCTAGGACTCATATGCCACCTTGGACGTATGAGTCCCACCTAGGGTTTTGGGTCCCAATTTGGATTTTGTACCTTTCTAAGAATTTTTTAAAATTGTCCCATAATTTATTTTTAATGGGACTCATATGCCACTTATGGAATATGAGTCCTATGTGGCCCAAATTTAAATTTAATTCAAATTCTTGGTGGAATTTTATCCTCCTAGATCTGATGTTATCTTGTAGAGTTGTAATTTAAACAATTTTGGCATAGATAAGTGTAAATACAAGTTTCTTTTACTCATTTTCATCCTAACACACCAATTTTTCAAGTATTCATGCATTCTAGCAAATTTGAGTTCACAAGAGCATTTAAGTGTTTACAAGAGAATTCAAGAGCATTCAAGGGTATATTATCAAGTGTTTTAGAGCCTAATTCAATCATTAAGCATCATGTTAAAGTCATTATGCATCATGTTTGTTTTTGAGCTAACAATTGTGATGTAGGATTTAATGATTCAAGCAAGCTTTCAATTCAAGATCTATTACATTCAAGCAAGAGTCAAGATCTACATCCATTGGAGCCACTTCATACATGTTTGCAACACTTTATTGCTATATTTTGGTGAGTTGTAACTTTCAATGTACTTCATTCATCATCCTTCATTCTTATTTCATTTTATTTAAAGGTTTGATTACCAAAATGAGGTTTGACCAAGGAAAACCCCTTTCCACTAACAAAGCAACATTTTTCCCTCTCTTTAGTGTGTCATTTTTAGGTCTAGGGTGAAGGAACATTGAGGAGTTTGGAAAAAGTTATGAGAGTGTTAAAAAATTTCAAAGTTGTCACCTCACATCAAAGATCATTGGAAGACTTTTACAAGTTGTAAATCAGGATTTCAAATCCGGAAATAAATTGAAAAGGACAAAGAAAGCATTGGAGAGTAGAGTTAGACTTTGAGCTTCCAGATAACTCTAACTAGACTAGTATTCCACTTCTTGTATATGAGTCCTAGTATAGGCCATTTTCTAGATTTATGGAGATTCAGAATCTATAGTGCCAGAAATTTGTTTCTTCCCATAAACCCTAATATGGAAATAAATCACCCATTCTGGCATATGAGTCCTATTCAAAATTAAAATTAGTTTTTACATCATTTTAGAGCTTCATCCAGCCTTCTTCAGATTTCCAGATGCACATCTTTCATCTCTCATCTTTTCATTATGTTTTACATGCATTTTTAGGTCACTTAGTGGAATTTTTCATTACATTAGGTTTTATCATTAGGTATTATGTTTCATTTGTCTTTCCAAGCCCTATCTTGATGGTGAACCCCTCTTTATCTTACAATTAGATCCTAGGACAACCCTTCAATAAGATCTATTTCTCCATTGCATAATTTATATTGAGATATTTAGGTTTTCCTTTGAGTAAGAGTAAAGAATATTGTTATTCTATCTCCTAAGCATAGAATCCAAACAAAATTCTTCCTTTCACCTATGATGGGATCAATGACCCTTCCTTTATAGATAGTATTGAAAATATTATATGTCTCATTCTCTATCATATCGATGATAGACCAATTTTGTGTGAAGCTTGGTTACCCATGGCTACCCTCCATGGAATTCATCCCATTAGTTGTGCATAAAGGTTTAAATTTTCCCATTGAAAATGAATTATTTACTGTGTTCCATAGTGTCTTTAACCCTTTTTCTTCCCATGGAAACGTTTCATTAGATTTCTTTTGGCTAGAGCCTATGGAACCTAGTAAACCTTGAGAAGACTTCTTTTTCAAATCCTACCAAAAGTTCAAGGTGAAATGAATAGCGAAACTATACCTAACAAACATGCCTCAACCTATGACTAAGCCTACCATCCTTGACAAAACCATGATCGAACCTAAAGAAATTCCAAATAATCAATACCAACTTAAGATAGCGCCTTTTCCTACTTCCAATAAAAGACCAAGAGATAATGAAAATAATCTCGTCATGCCTTCTAAAATAAAACAAGTTTACAAAGATAAAGAGAAAGTGGTTGAACAACCTTCCATTGTTCTTTTGTTCCTCCCCTTAGGGAAGAAAAGAAACCTATGGTTGATAAACCCACTCCTACACAAACACAACTTGAAAGTTGTACCAAAAGAAATAGAAATGGTAGAGAGAATACATGTAGATGTCATACTCTTTCTTGAAGGTTAAATAGAGAAATAAACAAAGAAAATCAAAATCCAAACCTAATTGAAGCAATACACTACGAGTCTCCCTCACCGCAATAAACATATCCTATACTGCAACCACATCACAATATAAATCTCTATTTAGACATTATCATTAGACCTCTTGTTTTGATTAATTTAGATGACAATGAGGAGATTGATAAAAGTGAAGAGGATGTTCATAATGAAATGAATACATTGTTTTCCTCTTCTATGAGCATACATGACAATTCTCCAAGGAATAGTATTGAACTTAGTGATGGCCCTAGTTTGGAACTTGGCATTGTCCCTTTGGCTAGTTTCCCACCTTATGTATATGATGAACATGATTGGGATGCAGAGGACCTACTAATAGGTTGAATCACATGTGCCTTACTAGTATTTTACATTATTTTATTTTCATGTTTTTCATGTGATTGCATGTGCGTACTGTGATCCCTTGTGCTATTCTATTTTATTTATTTCTCTCTTTGCGAAATTCCTCTACTTGTATCTACATCCTTCTCTATGTCATAAATATTTTACCTTTATGTTTATCTTTTCCTTATGTTGTTTTTGTCCTTCTAGGGATGAAAAAAGGCATCGATACATTCATGTCTCTTCCATGTTGACCCAAAAGCTTTTCCGTTATCTCTTTTTTCAGTTTTCCTTTATTTTCCTTTTGGGGATGACACAAGGTTTTGAGAAATTCATGTCTCTTCCATGTTGACCTGAAAGGTTGTTCTTTTTTTTTTCTCTCTTTGTATCATTCTTCATTTTTCATGAGTATTTGGGGAATGATGATAGATCCGAGCTCTCTAAAAAACATGGTAGCAAGAATATATTGACCATGAATCCATGGATCCCTCATGTGTTTGGAGTTTAATTTTGGGGGAAATCCCATTTTCCCTATCATGACATTACTTTATTTGGAAATGTATGACTTGGAATAGGGATTTCCAAATAAGCTCTCATGTCCTATTTACTATTAATATTTATCATTTACTACTTTAAAGTAATTTCTCACAACATGGTGTTTAGAAATTTCCTTAAAGTGAGGGAATACATTGGAATTATTCTTTTTCATTTTTTATGATGCATTGTGTAGTCTTCTAACTTGATGTGATGTGTCTTTCACTTTATGGTGACATTGGGTGTGATGTCCCTCCAAAGCATGAACTCTCTTAGGATATTATATTCCTCTTAGTGGCTTGATGCAACACACTTCATTCCCTAAGTTGTGAATCTTCTTTTCTTGGATTGGTCCTCTCTTGGAGACATTAGGAACAATGTTCCCTAAGTTAATACCTTCCATGAACTAAACAAGAATCCTTTAAATACACCTTACATTATAATTTTACTTATATGGCCACCTTGCATAACACACTTTTCTTTTTTGTGCATCCATCTTGTTTGTTCATGAGTTTCAAGCACACGAAGCTTTTCTTGCCTCATGAAACTAGAAGTTGATTGTTGTGTGGCACCTTATTAGTGTTATCAGGAGGTATAACTTTGGTCTACTTGAATGGGAATCCAAGCTTAGGCGTTACTTTCCCATAACCACTTGCTTGTGTTTATGAGTGCATACCAACCAAATGCATATGTGTCTCACCTTATTAGATATTCACCTAGTGGACAACCTAAATTTCTATTGCCTCAGAGTGAGGGTGCATTTTTGAAAAAATAGCTTAGATCTGATCCACAACATGCAAGAAAAATGATTGAAGCTTGATCCACCCTTTTTATTTTTGTTTTTCTTTGTCTTTGTCTTTGGTAGTGTATGCTTGTGCCTTTTTATTGCTCCTTATATCATTTTCATCTATTTTCTTGTGTGCCTATGTTGGTTTGCCATAGGATCTTGATCTTGGGTTCTTGCACTACCCTCTTGATCATTTTTGTCCTATCTTTTTGGCATCATTACATCTAAACCACTCTTGATTTTATTTTGTCTACTTTAGTGTGTTTGAAGCAAGTTCCTCCTCTCACTAAAGTAGGGGCTAAATGTAGTGTAGAAAAAAGTATCCCTCTACATTTTCACACTTGTTTGGACCCTTATGGACTCATGAGACTTAATTGTGCCTTATTTATGGTGTTTTAAAGTGTTATATTACACTTTCACACTAATCTATAGTTTTCATTAATTAATTGGGCTTCTTTATGCCTTATTTGGGCTTATTTTGCATCCACAAGAATTAATTAATGCGTCTTTTTTAGGATAATATCAACACATATAAAATTACCAATAATTTTTTTTTTTTATTATATGGCCTAGATTTAGTGATCTAGGACTCATACGCCACCTACGTTTTGAGACCTCAATCCTAATTTTACATGAATCTAATTTTTTCTTGAAAAATGTGTCCCACAACCTAACCTAATCAGACTCATAGGCCACTCCTAGCATATGAGTCCTATGTGGCTTAGACCTAATGTAAATCCAAATTCTTGGTGGGATTTTATCCTCCTAGATCTAATGTTAGCTTGTAGTGTTGTAATTTTAGGAAATTTGGAATAAATAAGTATAAATACAAGGTTATTTCACTCATTTTCAAATAACAAGAAATCTAGTGACTTAAACTTTCAAGTATTCATACATTATACCAAATTATAGTTTACAAGAGTATTCAAGAGTCTTGAAAAGTTGATTATCAAGCATTTTGGAGCATTATTCAAGTATCAAGATTCATTTTGATGTCATCATGCGTCATCCTTGTTTTTGAATAAAACTTGTGATGTAGGGTTTTGTGATTCAAGAAAGCATTCAAGTCAAGATCCATCACATTCAAGAAAGACTCAAGATCTACATCCATTGTTGTAATTTCATACATGTTTACAACACTTTATTTCTATTGTTTGGTGAGTTGCAACATTGCATTTTTTTCATTCATCATTCCTCCTTTACATTTGATTTCATTACAAGGTTTGATTACCAAAAAGGGGTTTGACCAAGACAAACCCTTATCCACTAACCAAGCAACATTTTCCCCCCTCTTTAGTGTGTGATTTGCAAGTCTCGGTTGAAGACACATTAAAGTGGAATTTTGTAAAGAATTTTTCAAGTGTACAAAGTTGTCAAAGTTGTCCTCTTGTTTACAAGATCACTAAAAGACACCTATAGATCAAAATTGAACAATTTATACTTGAGGCACTCCACACTAAATTACCAAATTTTGGTTCCTACACAAAAACCCTAATTTGGGACATGATTGCCTAGCCTAGCATATGAGTCCTAGTGTGCTTTAAATTCAACTTTTTCAACATTCCAGGTCTTCATTTAAGCTGATACAGCTTTCCAAGTGTCCCTCTATGCTATTCTAGGCTTTTATTCTATGTTGCATCGATTTCTAGGTCATTTATTTGAGTTTTGTGTATCCTTAGGTTTTGTCATTAGGCTTTGTATATTCCTTATATTTCCAAGCCATAGATTGGTGGTGAATAGACATTTAGACTTTGATCATACCTGAGGAAACCCTTTAGTCAATATATTTCCTTTATTCTATCATTAGATTGAGATAGCTAGGGTTTCCATGAGTGAAACTAAGTGAAATAGGTCCCTTGTTCCATATCTCAAAAAAATAGAATAGACTTATTTTCCCAGGTTTCAAGAACTTTTATTTCATAAGTGGAAAAATAGTAACGAACTTGGGCTTACATGGATTGCAACCTTGACATTTGTTTCTACAATTTAGAGGTGAGGAACTTGGTTATATAGATTGCTTGTAGATTTTGTTACCACAGTTGCATGTCCATCTCTGAGGAAAAAACTATTGTGTCATAATAGGAGGAAGAGTAACTAACTTGGGCTTACGTGGATTGCAACCTTGACATTTATTTCTATGATTTGGAGGAGAGGAACTCAATTATATGGATGGATTGTAGATTTTGTTACCAAAGCTGCGCATCCATCCCTAAGGATAAAACTCTTGTGGAATAATAGGAAAAATACTAACCTGGGTTTACATGGATTGCAACCTTGACATTTGTTTCTATAGTTTGGAGGTGAGTAACTTGGTGATATAGATGGATTGTAGATTTTGTTACCAGAAATGCACATCAATCTCTAACAATAGAACTCTTGTGGCATAACAAGTAGACTAGTAACTAACTTGGGCTTACATGGATTGCAGCCTTGACATTTATTTCTACAACTTGGAGGTGCAGAGCTCAAGAATATGCATGTTCTATTACCCTTGGCACATCTTCCCATACTTCCATTGATATCACTGTCCAAAGTAGTTTGGGAAAATTGAGCTTCTATTGCCACTATTATAATCGAATGCAAGGCCACAAAGGCCATTGGAGCCATGAATTCCATGCCCACTTTAATAAAGAAAAAGTCAATATATATATTTTCCTTGAACTCAACTATGGAGAAGCAAACATGTTTGTGAGTGGTAAACCATTGTACATTTTATACATGCACACATCTTTTTATTTCCACTTCGACGAAAAAGTAATCTAAAAAATCATGGTATGTAAGGATCTTAAATTCCACAAATACTTTTTTGTAGCATCATATTAGGAGGAATCAATAATTTTTTAGAACAGTTCCTCTTCCAATCCAGAACACTATAATTACACGTTAGAACTTCCTTTAATGGTTATAAGAGAAATGGATATCATAGAGTAATGAATAGATCAACTGATATGTTGTGATTGACTCTTTAGTATAAGGTGAGGGATAGCATCAAGGACACTTGCTTTTATAGGTTTTTTTGGAGAAGCTCTCCAATCATCTATAGTTTAGGAAACCAACCATCATAGAACATTTCAAAGTAGTAGTTGCCAATGGAAATGATATATTATTGATTGAAACTTCTTGGAATAGTCAAAATTTGTTTAGTAGCAACAAATCTATATGATTCTATACTAGTTTGACTACTAGTTTATGAGGAGTTTTTTTTTGCTATAATTTGGTTACTCATGATTTGAATCCTTTTATGTAAAAAATTCTTGTAATTCTTTGTTTGGGTTGATCCTTACTTCTATTATGGAATATTTAGAGGAAAACATCTAACATTTTGTGTATTTTGTATGTGAACCAAAGATTTTAATGTTGTTTATGACTACTCTTGCACTCTTAGGATCTTTCACCTAAAAGGAGAGAGATAAACCCATTAAAATCAATGTGGTTCACTCAAATTATGAAATGTATGATGTGATTAAGGCTAAATGAGATTATCTAAATGCAACTAAGCAATATAATTGGCTGATTATGAATGCAAAACCTAAGAAGTATGCAATATTTGAAAACATAGTGTGATATGCAGCCATAAACTAAAGTATGAACACATACAGAACAAAATCGAAAGAAGGTAAGGGTATGTGTAGGATCATCATGGAAAAAATAGGCCCTTAAGTGGCAAAAAAATTAGAAAAAATAGAGTTAGGAAACTTGACATAAAAATTTGAATAAGTTATCTATATTATTTCAAAAATATGTAAGAATAGAATCTGTAGAAAATTGAATGTAGTTTCTAAACTACTATGTTTGTTTAAAAAAAAAAAAACTATTTGGTGAAAATTTGAAATTTCAATGTAGTAGTACTTAAATTTCAGGGAAAAATAAGAAGTAGGTGTCTGTTGACCACCCTAACCACAATAAAATGATAGTATTTTTTTATAATATTTTAGATATAAGTAGAGGAATCATGTCCCAATGTGATGCACATTTTTGTAATTTTTTCCAAGTAAATAATTAATTATGAATTTTTTATTACAACTTTTAAAAATATATAAAAAATTGTATCCGACCACCTTAACTCAAAACTTCATGAAATTCAATTTTTCTTTTTAATCCTATAGTATGTGAAGCATAGAATGTGATGCATGTTTTTGATTCAAAAAATTTGATATCATTTGAAAGCTATAGATGTTTTTCAAACCACCTATCAACAAGACTTTAGTCATAATTTGAATAGAAAATGAATAATAATTATTTATTAAATTCAAAGTAAAGCATAATTTATATTGGTGGAAAACTGATAATCTCCTTTAAAAACCCTTTTCATTTCATCAATTTTGGGTTAAAAAAAAGTCATCAGCCACATATCCATCATATTGCCACTTTTTGGCCCACCATGATCCCACACATACCCGTAAAATAGAGTGCACCTGGGAAAAGAATGAAGAATATGGAGTGTCTTGAATGCTAACAAAAATCACTAAAACTGACCAGTGGGACTCATTCACCACTGATGGAAAATTAGTCCAGCTACTGGTTAAAAGTCCTAGAAACTAGTTTCTGAGTGTTGGGATTCAAAATCCGAAGAAATCTAATTTCCAACCTTAAGGTGGGACTCATTTTCCACTGATGGTGAATCAGTCCTCTCCCAAAATTATATGAAATTAGGGACCAATTATGTAGCACCAGATCTGGAATTGTCTTCTTGTTGCATTGATAGAGTCAAATCTATAGAAAATAGACTATAGATTGTCTCCAAGCTTGAAATAGGTTGTAGTTGACTTGAAACACTTTGTTTACTTGTTGACCACCTTTCAATGCCTAATTGCTTGACAAATCTACATATACAACTCTATAAACACACATACAAAAGGGGAAAAATTGTTAAGGGTTACATTATAGGGATTTTCCTTGGTCAAATCCAACTTTGGTAAACAAACCCTTAATGAAGAAATGAAATGAAATGAACAAGGAAAGATGAATAAACAACATGAAAATGTCCTAAACTCACCACAACCATGTTGAAGAAATCTGAAAATATATCAATGGCTGCTCCAAGATGCTTGATTGAATGATGCAAAGTGCTTGAATGGATGATTGAATGCTTGAATGAATTATTAGATTAGGAGATTGTGGGGGGATGTAAAATGAGGAGAACAAAACTTATTTATACAAACTTGTGCCTTAGTAACCCAATAATACCACATCACATGCTGACATAAGGCAATTTTGAATAAACACCCAAAAGGAAATTTGAATTTTTTTGAATTTGGAGCCAAGAGGGATTCATTTGCCACCCATGGAAAATGGGTCCCACCTTGAACTTGCAAGTGGGTTTCAAGAATGCAGTCACATTTAATGTTATTTGTTAGGTTTACATTAAAAAATAAACTTAATTAAGCCTTATGGGTGCATAAAAGGGGTCAAATAAAGCATAAGAAAGGTGTAAGTAGTGAAATTAAGCCTAGAAAGGTGTAAAATCTTGTTACAAGACTTTACAACACTTCAAAATAGACTTGATAAGTGATGAAAAGGTGGTTTTAAGATGAATTGTAATGAAATGAGTCTAGAAATGTGTTGAAATATTTTACAACACTTTACAACACCTTCACAAGACACCTTAATTTGAATTTTTAGGAATCAATGTGAATGTAGAAGTCACATTTCAACATTAAATCAAAGCCAGACATGTCAAGCATCATGAAAGAAAGACCTAAAAGACCATGAAAATGTCTGGCCCATTTTTATATGGTGTAGTATGTTTTACTTTTTTTTTTTTTATTGACTCTTGCAAAATATCCTAACATCATGTATTTTGTATATTACAAGATATCAAGGCTTTACTTAGTTCATTTCAACAAGGAGACTTGACTTTTAAATTTAAAAGAGTCTATAGAGTTTTAAGTGGTTTTTTATATGTTGTAGCATCGTAATTGTAACCCTTTACCATTTTTCACTAGGTTTAACTCTCTTTTAGGTTCTCAAACTGAATTATGCATTTTAATTTACCAGTTTCATAATAACCTTTTAAAAATAAAAGGTTGAATTGAGATTAAGGAATTAATGTCTAGCTATCGATGCTTAAGGCCTAAAAATAGGTCTATGCTAGGATGTACAACTCCATTGTCCAACCTATTTTGGTCCCAATTCAAATATGTTTGTGTCAAGATTTTAACATTTAGAAATCTAAAGTAGTAAATAAAATTTTTCAGCATGCATTCCTTTTTCCTTTTAAAATTTCTACTATGATCGATCAACTATGATGATCCAAGTGGGGGACCCCAGTGGGTTTCCCCTTCAAAGGCTTTTTCTTTTGTGTTAGTTGCCTTCACTAGAATTTCTTCCTCTATTGTTGGTTCCTTGGTGACTAAAGTACAAAGGACTTTGTTGTCTGAAGTGCTCTATCTCAGGATGGTGGAATGGATTGTTGGTCACCTCTTGTTAGAGCTAACCCCTTGTTGTGTAGTGGATGATCTATAGGTGGATATTTTAGATGAAATAATGGATAAATCTATTGCCAACCTTTAGTTGTACCTAGTAGGAAAGTTCTTATATTTTTGACCCACTATTGACCAATTATGTAACTGGATTAATTTTAACTAGTCATTGAAAGGTGAGGTAAATGTTAGTGCTATGTCAAATAGACTATTTTTTCAGTTTCTTTATCTAGGAGGATATGATTAAGGTTCTTACTAGTGGTCCGTGGGATTTTGAAAAATAAAAATAAAAAAATCCCTCTCTCTATGATGCAAATGGAAACTTGGTATGGACCCTTTTGCTGATCTAGATTTAACTGCTCCCTCTTGGGTTTGACCTCGCAGTCTCCCTCTTGAATTCTAGAACTAAAAATGCTTCCAAGTTATTTCTAACTCTTTTTTTCTCCTCTTCAAAATTGATAAGGTTATAGCCCAAAATTTTAGGCTTGATTTTGCAAAAAACTATGCTAATGTTGTTGATAAAGTACTTCCATCCTCTATAACCTTGAAATCAAACTTTGGGGTTCAGACTCAAGTTATTGAATATGAGAAAGCTAGCATTTTTGTCAGCTTTGTGGGAAGTTTGGCCATATTAGTCATACCTATAACAAACAACTAAACCAAAAGGATAAAACTATCCCCATGTCATTTGTTCCTCCCTCTTCTAGTGATTTTCCTATTGGGTTCCAAATGACTGAGCCAAAATCTCCTCATCCCAAATTGTTTGGGGTTGTTGAACCAAATACTCTATGGGCTAAAGGTAAGGTTGATGGTTGTGAGGAGAATGTATTATATGAATCTCATTTAGTTCCTCCTCCAAAATCTCTGAGTAAGGGTGTTTCTCTTCTATGAACTAATCAGGGGGTGGTAGATTCTCCCTAAAAATCCCCAAGAAGCTCTAAGTTTGATATTGGTAAGAACCTATGCGTCTCTATGGATAAGGATGAAAATATTGTACCCAAGATGTCTTTCACAGGAAAATGGAAGATTCTCTATCTTTTTTATAGGTTTAAATATTTACACTCTCCTTCATCCTTTCTAACTAAGGTGTTAGATTATATAGGGATTGAAGTTAATAGAAAACTAAAAAATAAGAAAAAAACGGATGTTGGGAATTATTCAAAATATGGGAGGATGAAAAAAAAATATGTTAGGTCTAGAGAAGTGGCAAGAGTGATTTCCTCGGGAAAATAGAGGACCTTTGAGGGGCTCTCAAATCATGCTAAATAAAAAAATTAAAATTGGGGTGGATTCTCTCCTTGTTTCATTATCACTCGTATACTGACTTTTGTTTGGTTTCATGAAGATCCTAATGTGCAACATTCAAGGGCTAAATATCCCTTTAAAAAACATATTTTGAAGTGTTTTGTTATAGATTTGAAAATTGATATTCTCCCTATTCAGGAAGCTAAAATGAAGCAAGACACTTCTAAAATAATGGTTAAAAATGTTTGGCCTAGGGTGGAGTATTACATTAGCAATGTGGAAGGTGATTTGGGTAGTCTTGCAACCCTCTAGAACCCTAAAAAATTACTGGATTCAAAGGATTTTGTAGCAAAAACTATTTGGAAATAGTAGTGGAGGATGGGCAGAATAATTCCAAATGGAATCTCCTTAATATTTATGATCCATATATTATGGATTCCAATGATAAACTTTGGATTTCTTTGTTGGTGCTCCTATCCAAGAACCAGAGGGTGAGATGTATATTAGTTCAAGATTTTAATACTCTCCTTTACTCATTTGATAAATTGGGGGGTGTTGAGGAATTCTTATATAGTATGACGAACTTTACAGATTTAATTTCGTGTCAAGGACTTCTAGATGTGGATTTAATAGGCTACAATTTTACGTGGTCTAATAGATTACATGGTCAAAAAAATTTACGTGTTCTAATAGTGTTCAAGTATGGAATAAAATTTATTTTGGAAACATCTTCCATTTGAAAAATAATATCCAAGGTCTAACCTCAAAGATATTCAAGCGAAAATGGAATTGTGTGAGGTTGATAATGTAATTTCAAAAATTGAAAGGGAACTTAGGGAAGAATGGTTTCTTACAACTAAGAAGGAGAAAATATTATGGAAATAGAAATACCATGTTCAATGGGATTGAGGAGGCAATATTAAAAAATTATTCCATAGAAGGAAAAAAATAAGTTTCCCTGATAATGAGATGGAGATCTAATTACTAGTGAAGATGACCTTGTTGTAGCCATCTCTCTTTTTTTTCAAATGTTGTAAGAGATTAAGACCCTCCACATGATTTTGATTCCCCATTTTAAGTAATCATGAAGGTGGTTTTTTTTTGTGAATTAAAGGAGCTTGGAAGGATGGTTACACTCTAGGAACTAAAGACTATTGTTTTTTTCCATTGTAGCTTTTAATGCAACCAGTCCAGATGACTTTCCTCCTACTTTTAAAAGAACCTTTGGGATATAATTTCATTGGGCTTGCTAAATGCTTCATATTTTTCAATCTAGGAAGGATTATTTGCCAACTGAATGCTACAATATTTTTCCTTGTCAACAAGAAAGAGGATGATTCTTCAATGTTTTACTATCACCCTATTGCCCTATATAACAAGGTGTATAATATTTTTTCCAAAATATTTGTTAATAGGTTGAAGATTTTTCTTCAAAAAATGATCTCAAGGAATCAAATTTTTTTGTTATAAGAAGACACATTTTGGATGCTACTAATATTTCCCATGAATATATCCACTCTATGAAATACTCCAAGAAACTAGGAATGGTTCTTAAGTTAGAAATTTTCAAGGCTTATGATGGGGTTCTTCGAGCTTTTTTTTTTTTTTTTGGAAAAGCATGGTGTTTGTCGAAAATCTTAAAAATCAATCAAAGATTTCATTTCCACTATAATTTTTTTATTTTTCTTCATGACATCTACTGTCACATGAAATTACACCCTATTGAATAGGTTGTTCAACATTTTAATGACACAATGGAAATGCCGTCAAGGTATGGGAAATTTTCATGTATGAGGTTGAATCTATAGAGAAGGTCAACTTCCTCTTTCAATCCAAGTGTAATGTGCTAGTTGAAACCAACACATGAAATCCTACCACTACCCTACTCTAATAGCTCATAGGGGAAAAGGGTTAAAAAGAATGCATGAAAGGGAAATGGAAGTGGTACACCAAGATGGAAAGTTGTTTCTTATTTTCTTAGGATTGATAAATACAATAACATGCCTACTAAACAAATATTCAAACATGAAGGTAAAGAAGCTTACTCAAACATGCAAGAAATGGCTATGATGATAGTTGATGAATGGGTAAATGGATACCTAAAGAGATATCACATTTTTATTTCTCAACCATTCACTAATATCCTAAGAGTCCTAATTGGATTGACTAAAAACCTCACAAGATGAGCCAATTCTCAATTAGGAGGGTCCTAGGAAGGGGTTTTTTAAGTTTAAGTGGGTTCACCACCAAGAAAATTCTTAGAAAAGAAAATGTTTAAAAACACACTATGATATACAAAATGACCTAAAATAAGCTAAATGAGAGATGAAAATGATGAAATTAAGCTACACCAAGTTAGGCTATGTATACCTAAGAAGTTTGGAAATGTGACAAGGACTTTGGAAATGCAAAGAAGTTGTCAAAAGTGTTGTGGAGGACTAAGAAACCCAAAGTGGTGTATTATTCCCATTGTTGTTTTTCAAGGAAAATACAAAGTCTTCAGATGCTGGAACAAAATCCTAAAGAATCTTTGAAAATATGTCATGGAGGACTAAGACTCCCAAAGTGGCGTATTAGTCCCATTCTAAATTTTTGAACATTTTGAATGTGGTCCTGAAGGTTGATGTCTACACTTGCTTCTTAGATCTGAGGTCCTAAAACTTCTAGATCTGACTTAGAAGAGAGTTTTTGTGAATATGACAACTTTTGCAATGAAACCTTTGCAACTTTTCAATCTTGCATTCCAAATGATATTCAAGTCTTCAACCTAGATCTACAAATACAAGCACATAAGAGAGGAAAAAATTGTTGATTATTAGTGAATGGGGGTTCACCTTGGTCAAACCCCTTTTAGGTAATTAAACGAAATGATGAAATGAATGAAATGAAAAATGAAATATAAAATATGTAAATGATATCACCTTGTATGATGTCTTGTGAAGAAAATCTACAATCTACCATGTAGTGGCCATGAAGAATGTAGATCTTGGATCCCTGGATATGATGTTAAAAATACTTGCAAATGGATCTTCAATGCTACATCCACAATCTTGGCTTAACAACATGAATGGATGCACTAAACCCTTGACATGATGCTTGAATCTTGATTATGGCTTCAAATGCTTGATGAAATGCTTGTGAATTCTTGAATACTTGAATCCTTGGATACTTAGATTACTTTTTATGAAAAATGGGTGGAGGGACCTTGTATTTATACTTATTCATCCTTTAATATCCAAAAATTACACCACAACAAACTGACATGTGAAGTCATTAATTAAAGGAGGTTGAATCCTACCCAAATTCAAAATTGGATCCCAACAAAAACCCAAGGAGGAATAAGATGCCCTAGGTGGCATCTTAGTCCCAAGGCTCAATTCTTGGGGCACAAACTATAAAAAGGGACCTATTTTGGTGGTTTCAAAATCAAGGTCCAAAGACCCATGGAGGATAGAGACACCCTAGGTGACATTTTAGTCCCACTACAAAAATTAGGGACACAAAAAAAAAAAAAAAGATGATCATTTATCTTTTGAGGTTTTTCAAGGTTTTCCAAAAAATAATATAGTTTATTAGGCTTGTGGATGTAAAATAGGACCAATTAAGCCATAAAGAAGCATAAATAAAGCAAGGCAAGCCCAAATGAGTGTGAAAATGCAAGGTTATGCATTTTTATACGCTAAATTTAGCCCCCACTTTAGTGATAAGATGAACTTGCTTCAAACTCACACTAAAGTAGTGAACCATGCAATCAAGAGGGGTTAAAATGTACAAATGTTAGCAAGATAGGATGGCAATGACCAAGAGAGATGATCAAGGCCCGAAGGCCGAGATCCTATGATGAACCAACATAAGCATAAAGGAACACACTTGTGGATGATATATGAATCCATAACCAGATTGAAAATATACATCATCAAGGATAGAAAAAGGAAAATTGCAATGGATCAAGCTTCAGCTAGCCATCCAATGTGGTGGATCAGGTCTAGGTTGTTTGTCCAAAAATAGGTTTACAAGTGGAATGAATTGTCCACTATGCAAAACAAAAACATGCTTACAAGGGCTAGTGGGAGCTAGGTGTCCACTAGGTGAGCCCCAATGAACCATATTAAAGCCATACCTCCATGAATTTAATAAGGAAAAAAAGAAAAAAATCAACAAGAAAGAGGACTACTCAAGGGGACTTTTCTTAGTTCATGTGAGGTCTTACTCTTAGGGAACATCATGCTTAACATCTCCAAGAGAGGATAAATACAAGGTCTCAACCTAGGGAACATCATACCCAATGCTTCCAAAAGAGTATAAATGCAAAAGGTCTCATATTGTTTCCAAGAGAGGACAAGTGCAAGATCTCATCCTGGGGAACAATATAACTAATGTTTCCAAGAGAGGACAAGGAAATATCATGCTCTCAGAGGAAGCCAAATCCAATGACACCACCAAGACAAGGACACATTGCAAGAAGAAATAAAATCACACAAGGAACATGAAAACAAATGCAAATGAAATCATACCAAAATAATGCCAATGTATGCCCCCACTTTAGAGAAATTTCTAACACCATAATGTGAGCAATTACTTTAAAGTGCCAAAAATGAAAAAGGAAAAAAGGGTTTCCCCTAAAATTAATAACTCGGTACATCACATGTGAGCCAACTTAAGGCATGTTATCCACATCCCAAGCTTTCTCTTATATGTACATGAAAGGTGATCGACTAGCCAAAAGAGGCATCGAAAAGTGACATATGAGGACAAGGCTATCTAACCCCCTTGTCCCCACTTACTGTAGGACAAGGTTGAGCTGAAATGATTGATGAGAAACATGCTAGAGTGAAAATTAGTATCAATTAGAGGAATTATGCATCTCCACATAAGGGATAGTACCAAACTCCTTAAGATGTTGGATTTTACTACTCAAAGCTTTACATTCATTAGTAGAATGACCATGAATTCTATGATATGCACAAAATGAAGTCTTGTAATAAGATTTCTTTCATGTTATTGGAGGGAGAGAGATCAGACAATCTTGTAGGAGTCTCGTCAAGATACTCTCCTGGTCAAAAGTTGAGGATGTTGCTTTATTTTATGACAAAGATATCTCTTGTTTAGTATTAGATGTCATGCTTACACAAGACTCTATAGATTGTGAGATTTTGTTCTCTTCTTTAAAGGTGTAAAATTTGATGAATTCAAATCATTAGTGTTTTGTGTGATGACATTGAAATTAAGTGAGGATTTCTTTTTTTATTTCATTGCTTGCAAAGGATAACTTTCAAGACCACTAGTGTCTATCAGCTTAGGATGCACCACTATTAAAGTCGGCTTAGAAGGATATTTTGTGATAGTGTTGATATTAAGTGAAGGATTATTTTTGTCTTTTGAGGGATAATAACCAATATCACTAGTATTTTCTTGTGTGTGAGGCTCTACGGGGACACAAATACCTTGTTCTCTTGCACCACATCCTTTACCACTGCATCCAAGTTGTCTCATAAGCTCATAACCTTTTCTATAAAGATTTTTCATTTCTTTAGGATTTGGTGGTTGTTGATAGTTTCTTTGAAGTTTTTTGTGTAATTTTTTATCTCTTTTTTAAAGTGGTTGAGGTGGATGTTTTTGAAGGGTCTTTCAAATTTTGTGTTGGCATTATGGTGTAGGAGCACTTGATCAATTATATGCCTCTATGAGACAACTTTGGCATTTTGGTTTAAGTTTGGTGTTTTAATCATGTAATAAGGTCTAATAGACCATTTTGAACTTTTTTGTGTTGGTTTTAAGTCCTAGGAGGTCAATTTGAGTCCATTTTGCAAATTTTGTAAAAGTTGTTTAAAAAGTGCAAAACTTGTCATATTGTGAAATTGCAAAAAAATGCAAGAAATGAAATGTGAAGGGTCAAGGGCATGTAGAAGTTGATTAGTTATTTTTGAAGTTATAAATGGTTTTAGTATGATAAATATGCATTTACAACTTGAATTTGTGGATTGGAGATGGTTGGAAATAGTGAAGAAGAAGAAACCCTTGTTTTGTGCATTATTTCTAACTTTTTCTCATGTGGCAGAATGTTCTCTTGGTTTGTATGGATTGTATCTTTCATGTAATTATATTAAACTTGTTGGAGAAGTTAGTGATGAGAATATAATTTTATTTTCAATTGGTTTCATCCATTTTCATTGAGATTTGTAAAATTTATGGAATTTTTGGTACAAGTTGTCTTGAATGACTATTTTTTCCTACAATAGTCCAACAGAAACACCTGGTACACATTGGTATGGTAAAACAATGGTCTCAAAACAATGGAAAAATATGGATAAATGATTCTAGTTTCATTTATTTATTTTTGTATAATTTTATTAAGTTTTGGAAGAGTTACATCATTTTTGGTGAGAGTAGGTCTATGATAAAACTAAGGTTTCCAACAAGCATTAAGAAATATATATATTTGTATTGTTCCATCCAAAAATGCTCAAACTTAGTGAAAGTCTTATTTTCATTGCTGCAAAAGGTTCCTAAAAAGGAATGAAAATTATTTGGTCATTTGGGAGAGATATGGAGGTCTTTTTTGTGTCTTTTCATAGCAAATATTGTCATAACCATTGGTGAAATGAGCGTTTAACAAAATAATGCATTGTTGAGTTGTTTGATGTAATGATCATTTATATGGTTGAAGGTTTTTGAACCTTGGCTTTGCATCAATTGGTACCATAGATAGAAGACTTTGGAAAAGGAAGATTGTGTGTTTGTGTGTGTTTTCTTTTTGTAGGTTGAGGAGAGAACCTGGATGGTAAGAGACTAGGTAAAGCGTGGAAACCTAGTTGAGGTGTCACAATTAAAAGAGAAGCAAGGTGAAAGAGACTTGATTGGAAAAGAGGGAAGAATGGATGTGTTGAGGAGGTATTTTCAAGTTGAGGGTTCACAAAAAGGGAAACAAGAAAGGAAAAAAAGAGGAAAAAGAGAAGTAAAAACAAATGGAAATTAACCAAGAGATAAAAGAGCTGGGGAGGGTTATGTAAATAATGGATGAGAGATGGAAGACTGTGACGAAACAATTGTAAATTTGGTACTTATTAGTTTAGAGGAATTTCACATGGACCATCAAGAAAATTGTTGAAAGAAGAAGAATGCAAGCAAGGACAGTAGCAATAGAAGAATAACAAAAGCAATCTAAGACAAAGGAAGAGGTAAGCAATGGAATGGTGAGTGCATCTATGATTTTTTTGACACCAAGTATTGAATAAATTCAAAAGGAAAAGGTAGAAATAGTTGTGGATGAATTTTCATAATATTTTCAGTTGTTTGATTCTAATGAGCAAGATGAAGAAGTAGAGAAGGATATTGATAAAGTCGGTGTTGATACTCAAGTTTTTAATGAAGAGTTGCAGACTAAGATGCTTTACCTAGATGTCATATTATAGGGGTCACCAAGAGAATGTGAGAAGCAAAGTAAAGAATGCATGGGTAGTAATGGTACTAGCCAAGTTGTTTTGGTGAATGAAGTCATTGTTATTATTAAAGTGCAGGTATCTAGAGATGTAGATAGGAAGAAGATTATGCCATTTGATAGGCCTAAACATCTTAACAAGCAATTGGGGAAGCCTAAGGTGAAGATGAAGAAAACATTGAAATATTTCAAGGAGGATGGAATGCAGGAATTACAAGTTATCAACCAAAGAATTTCAAACATATTTCTCATGTTGATTTTCTTGATTCAAGAGGACTTGAATTTTCTTTTCTCTGAGAGTATGGTGCAAGAGCACCTGATGGATTATATGCCTCTATGAGGCAACATTGGAATTTTGGTTTAAGTTTGGTGTTTTAATCATGTAATAAGGTCTAATAGACCATGTTGAACTTGTTTGTGTTGTTTTTAAGTCCTAGGAGGTTAATTTGAGTCATTTTTTGCAAATTTTGTAAAAAAAATTTAAAAAGTGCAAAAGTTATCATATTGTCAAATTGCAAAAAAATGCAAGAAATGGAATGTGAAGGGTCAAGGGAATGTAGAAATTGATTAGCTATTTTGGAAGTTATAAATGGTTTTAATATGATAAATATGTAATTCCAACTTGAATTTGGGGATTGGAGATGGTTGGAAATTGTGAAGAAGAAGAAACCCTTATTTTTGTGCATTATTTATGAATTTTTCTCATGTTGTAGAATGTTATCTTGGTTTGTATGGATTGTATCTTCCATCTAATGATCTGAAACTTCTTGGAGAAGTTAGTGATGAGAATATACTTTCATTTTCAATTGGTCTCATCTGTTTTCATTGATTTTTGTAAAATTTATGGCATTTTTGGTATAGGCTGTCCTAAATGACTAATTTTTCCTATAACAGTCCAAAAGAAACACATGGTATGTATTACAATAATGGTCTAAAAATAGTGGGAAAAGATGGATAAATTATTCTAGTTTACTTTAATTTTTTTATCTAATTTCATTAAGTTTTACAAGAGTTATGAGAGTTTTGGTGAGAGCAGGCCTGTGATAAAACTAGGGTTTCCAAGAAGCATTAAGAAAACTATATCTTTGTATTGTGCCATCCAAAAAGGATCAAACTTGGTTAGAGTCTTTGTTACATTTCTTCATAAGGTTCCTACAAATGAATGTTAATTATTTTATCATTTGGGAAAGATATGAAGGTCTTTTGTGTGTCTTTTCACAGTAAATATTGTCATAACCTTTGGTGAAATGAGGGTTTAACAAAATAATGCATTGTTGAGTTGTGTGATGTAATGATCAATTGTATGGTTGAAGGTTTTTGAACCCCGAATCTGCATCACATTACCATTGTTACTTTTCCCTTGTCTGAATTGGTTGTGGATTATTCCTAGTGTTGTATGTATGAGCAATGATATTGTAACTTAGTTGCTACGAAACATCATTCTTAGGTGGTCTGAGGATAAGGACGGGTTTGTTTTGAACTTGTGGTTTTTGAGAGGGTGGGTAAATGATAATTTTAGGATCAAGAGAGTACTCCAAGGGGTATCTAATGTGCATAGCCTTAGAAAAATTATCGTTATTTTCATGATCTCTTAGTGAAGAGGATTCTAAGATTACTTCATTATATTCATTTAAGGAATTACTATTGTCAATGTTTTCATTGTCTTGCACCATGATATCTTCCAAAGGGGTATATATTTTAGGAGAACCATAAACTAAATGTTCATGATATTCAAAGTTTGGTTCTTCTTTAATGAATTCACCATATGCAATGGGGTTATCAATGGTTTAATTTTATTTCTCAATAAGGGTTTCCCTAGGCAAAGGGGGAAAACTAAGACTCTCATGACTTTCATCGATCAAAGAATCTTCTTGAAAATGAGGAGAGATACTAGGAGAAGGAAAAGTATGATTTTCATGATCACTTATGATTTTATTCCTTTTTCCATAATATATTCCAAAATAGGATAAGTAGGGGAAGGATCATAAAGAGGGTTATTATAGACCTTAAATATTTGATTATCTAAGACGAATCTATCATATTTTACAATATAATTCTCTTTTGCTATGATATCTTCCCAAAGGGGATGTGGAGAAGGACAATCAAGATCTTCATGATTCTCAATGATTCTAGCTTCTTTCATGAAGATACCTTAACCATTGAAAGGAGAGGTATCAAGAGAAGAATAGTTATGATCATCATGATTATCTATGTTCGTATTCTCTTCTATCACATCATCGTCACAAATATGAGAGATAAAAGGGTGTGTATGTTGAAGGAAAGTGTTAACATTTTCATTTTCTTGCACTAAAAGACTCTCATAACTAGGTAATGCATTGAATGAATGACTAACATGCTTATTGACTAATTTTTTCTTTGCAAACTTGGAAAAGATCAAAACTAACATTTTTGAAAAATAAGCTATGCAATCTTAAAATGCAATATAAGACTTAGAGTGAAATACAATTTTTCAGATTTTAACCAAGGCAATGTACTGATTACTTTATGAAATGATCTAAAAATGAAATGTTGTGAATGAAAAAAATGGAATTAATCAATGCATGAAATGAAGTACTTTAAGCTAGATTTAGTAAAATGCATGAAACAAAAAGTCAATCCATTGAAACAAATGACTAATGCCAACAAATAGAAGCACAAAAATGTTGATTCAGATCCTAAAAACTACAATATAAAATTCCACAAGGACTAAAATGCTAGGGAGGGCATCTTATTCCTCCTAATGAAATTTGAAGGTTTCGAAACCTGAAACAAATAGAAAATCATTCAAACAAAGTAGTGCAACAAAAAACCAAAGAGGGACTAAGATGCCACCAAGGGCGTTTTAGTCCTAGTGAGGGTTTTTGGTAGAAAATCAGACAATTCTGGGTTGATAACACTGTTCCTAGGTTGCCTACATAGGGACCTAATGTTTGGAAACAAAATATTGTGCAAATAAAGGCTAAAAAAAGTAACTAGTAACAAGAAATTGGATGTAAAAGTGAATGCAATGTTTTTCAATTTTGACTCTAATGGAACCCCTCAAAAAATTTCTTGGTTCCATCTTAAGTCTATGAATTTTTGGCTTGGGTCCTTGTTTTGATATAGTTGTGTCTCCATCATTGTACTAGGGTTTTTATGTTGATCAAAACCTTGCACAAATAATCTACAAAATGTTGCAACCCTTGATCATTGTATTGTTACAATGACTTGTATTCCCAATTTCTAGTTGCCTAAGTTATGTTTTATGTTATTCACTATCATTAGGTGACTAGCCCCTCTCATGTCTAGGTTTGAATCAACATTTTTCTTATAAGATTAAATAAAGGATCTTTTGGTCTTTACATCCTTTATATTTCATGATTCAAAAGTCTTGAGCTTATTATTCTTATGACATCCTAGGGGATCCCCCTGATTAGAACAACTTAAGTGCAAATGCTCAAAGTTTTCACTTGAGTCTCAATGGCCCTCATAACTATATTGCTCACCGTTAATTTCTTCATAGGTACATTTTTTGAATTGGCAATGAGTGATAGAATGGTATTTTTCTTTAACATCACTCATCTCTAATGAATTTTGAGCCTTCAAATCTATAATGGTGATAAGTGATGCTTTGGCCTTTTGTTCTTGTTGTTCATTGTGGGTGATCATAAAATGATAAACTTAGATCAACGATGAATGATATGATGTAATTTCCTTTATATTGCATGATCACAGATATCTTTTAAATGTAAAGACCCACATTAGTGATACACGATGCACATTGTAAACATTGTAAATCCTCTCATCACTAATTTCTCACAAACTATATGAGGAGAATTAGAGATGAGTGATGACCCTAAGTTATATTGCTCATTAGGAATTCATTTCAGAACTTGAGTTTCAAATTCATGACAAGTGATGGTGTTCTTTAAAAGGTTTTCTTTTGCTAATATGATGAGATCCTATGAGTGATGTATTTTGTACCATTTATTTTTATGTAGGTGTATGAATCTAAATCTGATGCCTCCACTACATCTCCCATCGCTAATAGGAGCCTAGGTGCAAAGTTTGAATTAGTGATGTGCAATGGAGGGACGAATGTGACCAAAGGATAGGCCATAGAACCAAGGGTTGAATTTTCATCATGGGGATGTTTACATCACTGATGAGATAGATAAAGGAAAAGATGCATCTATGATTGGAGATGACTATTGATGGAATGAGCAACATGGCCATATCCTAAGAATTTAGAGTAAAACAAAAAGGAAAGTAGTGAAAGGACTAAAGAATCATTGATGTAGTTTTAAAATAGGATGATCCAATGGACTAAAAATCATCGCATGAATACTTTCATCGCTAATTGCACCCTAAAATTTGGGGAAGATCAGTGATGAGCGATGAAGCATGTAAGGAAATTTTATCTCTAAGAAGAACTGATCTTGTGTACTTCACTAATATTAATGAAAGAAAAGATTAGGTTGGTGATACATATTGATTGACAGATCACAACACTTGTGCTGGCATCACTTTTTTCTATGAGAAAGTTACTAAAGGCATAAAAAATAAGGCTCAGATCACCATGGATGAAGTTTTAAATGCTTTAAAATCAACGACCTAGATTTAAAACTGAGTTGTTAAGTTATCAACTCACTTATGTGAAGAGTTCTTAGATCATTAATTTTGCATGCTTCAAATTTCCTATTTAATGTGGGTTGTTTGTTATCCTCTTTCATCATATTTCAGTCTACAGTAAACATGAGGCATGGGTTAGTAAGGAAATGTGTGAGTATTGAATTTTCCTGAGGAGACGTTCTTGTTCAAGATAAATAGGTCTACCATGGTAGTTCTAGAATCTAAGGAGTTGAGTTTTCTTTAGTTTGAGGAAAATGTTTTTAAGAACGAGATTGAAACACAAGGAGCTCTTGATATTCCAAAAAGTGGAATGAGACTCCAAAAATTTAGGAAGTATGATGACATGAAGGGTTTCTATCTACAAGGCCAAATTGTTTCAGAAGAATTGGTCAAAGACAAATAAAAGATGATGGTGGAATATGAAAAGAAGAAAAGGAGGGAGAGTGAGTATTGTAAGGCTTATTTGGAAGGATGTAATTCTCCATGTGAGGTTTCTAATAACCCTTTAGATAGTGAGGGTGACACTAATCTAGATGGCGATTATTATCCCCTCTCCCTAGTACCATCAAGGAATTCTGACAAGGAGGTGGTGACAATTTATCTAGTCCCACCATGAGAAAAACATGGTGAGTATCCTCTGAGCTTGATGACTCAGAGTGATGACTGTGCCCCATTTTTTTTTATGAAACCATGCCCTTTCTATTAGGATTTCCATATTCATCACTCATGTGATTTCTTGTTTCTAGTGTTGATGTGGAACTTTTTTGAGCTGGTGTGTAGGAGAAGTGCCAGAATAAATTACCTTGGCAATGTGTATGTTGTTTCCAGATGATATACAAGTTTTTGTTGGAGCTACTATTGGAGAATCTTCTTTGGTCAACAAGGATGAGGATTCAACACAGTTGCAACAAACTCTACCTTTTAATAAGTTAGCCTGTCTTCATTCAAGGAATATGGAATGTGGTCTTTTACTCTTCCATTTTACTTAAATGATTGCATGAAACTAACTAGGAATGTCTCAAATTCTAGTACAAATGAAATGAAATATAAATGTAATTAAGCTCAAAGCTTGTTGTTATCTTGTTCTATAAAAGGGATTTTAGGGTTTATTACAGAGGTTGGATTATGAAGTCTCAATAGGGTTTTAGGTGAAAGCTACATTTGGGAAAAACACTTTAAATAGAATACTAATAATAGGCTAGTATTTTGTCTTGGATATGAAATCCTGTATGTAGTGATCTTAAATAAGTTTTACAAAAACTACTAATATCAAAACAAATATTAGTCTAGAATCAAATACTCTCGTATGTATGTTCCTCATGAGTTATAACTATGAAATACTAATGGTGTTATCTTTTGTCTTCAGATGTTTCATTTGAATGTATTACTTTGTTTTCATCTTTAATTCAAGGAGTTAATTAAAAATGCTTGAATAGGGTTATAAATGTTGTAAGGAATTCCTTAGGATTCATAAGATGTAAATTTTTCAAGCACGATGAGTTTTCATAAATGCAAAAAAGTATGAAAATAATCCACCTATTTCTAAATGGATTAATTTGTAAATTACTGATCCTTACATATTTGACCCCATTGCTCCAATTGATGAGACACTGGTCATTTTGTCAAAAAATCCTACATAAAATGAACAAGTAGTGTTTCAGGCCCTAGACTTAAGATAAGACAATATTCAATTAAAAATATTTTCAAGGATAGTGTAGGTGGGGATTATCCCCAATTCCTAGCAAATAGGTGGTCACTCACTTGAAAATATGCCAAATCTTTAGTGAAAACGATTTTATTTGCAATAAATAGGAATCAATCTATGTATAAATGTGTTACTAATCAAATATACTTCACGAAAACACAATTAGGATCACCTTTCCAGGTCTCATAGAGCCTAAAGTGGAGTAAGGACCATAAAATCCTATGCTCATTATGTTGGCCACTAACGTAGCAATTTTTCATCATAGGAGTTAGCTACTTTCTTAGAGAATTGCTTGGTTCTACTAGAAAAAGAACCAAAATACTACAATAAAAATGTTCCTAAATGTAATGAACAATGCACTTTTCAATTTTCAAATGAGATAAAATAAAGGAAGAAAGAAAAAATGAAACCTATATGCACTTTCACTAATATAATTATGAGAAATCCTATATGCAAATTCACTAATCCAAGATACAATGCAAGAATGAATGAAATCTAGATCTAAGGACTTTAATGGACTCCAAATTAGAAATGAATGCTTAAAATTCAAGTTCACCAAAATGATGAATGGGAAAATGGATACCTAAAGAGATATCACACTTTTCTCACTCAACCATTCGTTGATGTCCTAAGAGTCCTAATTGGATTGACTAACAACCTCACAAGGTGAGCCAATTCTCAATTAGGAAGGTCCTAGGAAGGGGTTCTTCAAGTTCTAATGGGTTTACCACCAAGAAAATGCTTGAATTTTTTTTTTTTGAAAACATGTGATATGAAAAATGACCTAAAATAAGCTAAATGAGAGATGCAAAAGATGAAATTAAGCTACACCAAGTCACGGTATGTGTACCTAAGAAGTTTGGAGATGTGATAAGGAATTTGGAAGTGCAAAGAAGTTGTTGAAAAATACTATGGAGGACTAAGAGGCCCAAATTGATGTATTAGTCTTGTTGCTATTTTTTAGGGAAAATACAAAGTCTTCAAATGCTAGAATAGAATCCTAAAGAATCCCTGAAAAATACCCTATGGAGAAGTAAGACACCCAAAGTAGTGTATTAGTCCAATTCTAAATTTTTGAAATTTCTAAATGTGGTCATGAAGGTTAATTTTTGCACTTGCTTCTTATCAGATCTGAGGTCTTGAAACTTCCAGACTTGACCTGTAGGCGAGTTTTCATGAAGATGACAAATTTGGAAATACAACCTTTGGAACTTTTTAATCTTGCAATCCAAATGATCTTCAAGTCTTCAATCTATATCTACAAATACAAACACACACGAGAGGAATAACATTGATTATAAGTGAATGGGGGCTTTCCTTGGTCAGAACCCTTTTAGGTAATTAAACCAAATTATGAAATGAATGAAATGGAGAATGAAATATGAAATATGTAAATGATGTCACCTTGTATGATGTCTTGTGAAGAAAATCTACAATCTACCATGTAGTGGCCATGAAGAATGCAGATCTTGGATCCTTGGATATGATGTGAACAATAGTTGCAAATAGATGTTCAATGCTACATCCACAAACTTGGCTCAACAACATGAATAGATGCACTAAACCATTGACATGATGCTTGAATCTTGTTGATGGCTTCAAATCCTTGATGAAATTATCTTGAATGCTTGGACACTTAGATTGCTTGTTGTGAAAAATGAGTGGAGGAGCCTTGTATTTATACTTATTCATGCTTTAATATCCCAAAATTACACAAAAACAAGCTGACATGTGAAGTCGTTAATTAGAGGAGGCTAAATCCCACCCAAATTTGAAATTGGATCCTTAAAATAACCCAAGGAGGACTAAGATTCCCTACGTGGCATCTTAGTCCCAAGGCATAATTCTTGGGGCACAAACTCCAAAAAGGGACCTATTTTGGTGGTTTCAAAGTCAAGGTCTAAAGACCCATGTCAGAAAAAGACACCCTAGGTGGTGTTTTATTCCTAGTCCACAAATCAAGGACACAAAAAAAAATTAAATAATCATTTATCATTTGAGGTTTTTTGGGATTTTACATAAAAATATATAGCTTATTAGGCTTGTGGATGCAAAATAGGACCAATTAAGCCATAAAGAAACATAAATAAAGCAACAAAGGCCCAAACGAGTGTGAAAATGCAAGGTTATGCATTTTTCTACACTCCAATAGTTAGATTTCATTAATATAAGGCATAAAGATAGATTTTACAATGGTAGAATGTAGAATATAATTTCTTCCAAAGAAAAATGTGAGAGGAGCGTAAATGAATAACGCTTGAAATGAATATATTTCTTGCAAATTTATAGATTAAGCATAACTTGGAACCACAAATTGAACCCTAACCCTAGATATGGTTAAAAATGAAGTATGTGCATGAAATTAGAAATCCGTCCTATGAAAATAATGATTAGGGAATGTATCTATTAGAAAGGTTAATAATGAGCAATAAACGAGTATGGGAACCCATAAAATCCACTTGCAGATGTTAGGGGTAGAAATAAATGTCATCCTTGAAGAACAAAAATTAAAATGGGTTGCTTAAAATTTGGATCGAATATTAATGGTGTCCCCTAAAGAACACATCAAATATATAGGAAGGTCAAAGAGTCAAGCCCAAAAAGAAACATTTTCATCATTAAATGATCTAGAGCTACAAAAAATAATAGCCTTCATCAAGGATTTGGTGTCAAGTGTGCTCCATACTACTTACATGTCATTAGCATTAGACCATCAAAGGTTGGGCTTTAGGAGTATTGCTTATCACATGCTAGAAGAAGGAATAAGGAAGAAAGCAACAAGAGCGAACCATGAAGTCCAAAAAGGTCATCCCTTTTGGGATTTGAAGGTTAGGAAGGAGGCTTATGCCTTATCAAAAATGTAAAAGGGATAAAAGGGAATGTTGAAGCCTAATTCCTAAAAGATTTGGGCTTAACCAAAAGATTGAAGGGAACATTAGAGATCAAAGGAAAGAGTTACCTATTACCAAAGAAAGGTAAGAGGTAAAGGAGAAGCTTGAAGCCCAAAGTTCAAAAACTCAACACTTAGCTAAACTTTTAAAGGAAGGAGTGAAGGCGAGATGGAGGAAAGAGGAAGATGATAGTCTGATAACTGAAAGCTAAAGAAACAATTTCAAGGATTAGGGATTGAGAGGAAGGATTACCTCCTATTTGAAAATATGGAAAGCAATAAGAGGGAAGAACAATCCCCAAAGTTCAACAAGTCAACAATTAGACAATTCTTGAATATCCTATTCAAAGCTTCAAGCTTCGAAGGTAAGGCTTACACCTTAACAAAAAGAAGAAATAAAGGGTAAAGGGTAAGGTCGAGGGTCAAAACCCTAACAACTTGGAAGAAAATGGAAGGAAAGGAAGGAGTGTGAATAATGAAAAAAGCATGCAAGTAGAGAGGTAAGTGAAAGCCTGAAAGCCCAAAAACATAGGACTTAGACAATTTTAAGAACCTTCAAAGATAATTCTTGCAAGATGGCCCACGTGGATCTCTTAGATTAGTTATCAATTGAAACATAGAAAAAAGTGGTGACATCAGATGTGGCTAAAATATGAGATGCACCCTATTTCTCTATCAATTTCATTAGGAAAAAGAGATCTGAAAAGGTAGGATTGACTTTCAACCCTTAGGTGATTCAACCCTATTGGAGATTTTTTTGTTTTCCTTCTTAACAAGATGAGGTAAATATGCCAGAAATGCACTTTTGGGAAATGAATGAAAAATACTAAATGAATCCAATTATGCAATGTGAAACTTGAATCATCAATTTAAAGCATAAAAAAATAGAAACACCAAAATTCCAATAAATATGAGAAGGGAAATATATAATTGTGTACTATTCACCAAAAGCTTCTATTGAGTGTCCTTCTTGGACTAATTTTCCCTAGGGTGAATGGGTCCTACTACAAGGATCCAAAATATATTTTGACAGTCTTTGACTCCTAGATCTGTACTCTCAATTCCTTTGAATATCATAGTAAAAAAATCATAAATAATTGTTTTAAGTGATTTTCTATGGCTTGAAAACATTGATAACAACTTTTTCAACTTTGAAATTTTTTAATTTTGATCAATCTTCAATCCTTCTCCACCTCTAAATATGCACATAAAAATAGAGGGGAAAATTGTTTATTTTTTACTAAACAAGGGTTTTCCTTCATCAATTAGAGGATTAATTATTCCTATTTAATTAAGGGACCCAAACATAATGTGAAAATGTAAAGGATTACATTTTTTGACATTAGATTTAGCCCCCACTTTAGTGAGAGGATGATCCCTATGCTCAAAATCACACTAAAGTAGAAAAATAAGCATCAAGAGAGGTCTAACTGTATAATTATTGGAAATAAAAGGAAATAGAGGTCAAGGAGGGTGATCAATACCCCAAGATCTAAGACCTCCTGGAAAACCAACAAAGGAACAAAGAGACACATGCCTATGTTAAATATGAAACAACAAGACAAGATGCACAATCTTACAATGCAAAAATTAATGACAAAATAATATAATAAGGGGGTGAATCAAGCTTTGACTTTTTTTCCAATAAGTATGGATCACTATGAAAACAAAATATAATTACATGGGCTATTGAAATCCATTGTTCACTAGGTGAGCCCCAAAAGGTGTATGATAGGAAAGTCATGCTAGGTCTATGGGCTCCTATTCATCAACCATACCAAACTTTTACCTTCTAATAACTTTGATAAGGAGCCACAAAAAATGGTCAAAAGGCTAGCAAGTTGCATTTTGGTAGGCACTCATGTTGACAAGTAATCAAATTGTGCTATGCTTGATATCCATTTGAATAAAATAGGATTTTCAAATGAGTGTTTTCTTAGTTCATGAAAGGTCTCATGTTAGGGAACATCATGCTCAATATCACCAAGAGAGGACTAGACAAGGATAAAATATTCACAACTTAGGGAATGCAAGTAATAGAATTACCAATAAGAGTAATGCCATATGCCAAGAAATTTTGTGCTCTTGAAGGACATAAAACCTCATGTCACTGATTAGTTCAAAAATGGATGCTTTATGGTTTAAGACATAGAACATCACTTTTCTCCAACTAGCATTCAAGGATTCCCTAGAGATCTCAACCCAAGAGTTTAATAAAGGTAAGAGATATACTAAGGGACTATCCCAGGGTATGATTTCAAACCACAAGAGGGGTTCATGACCAAGTTAAAACTTGGAAAATATAATGGCATACAAGATGAAATGGAAAACCTAGTTTGATGCAATGCTTCACTAAATGACCTAGAAATGCAAACAAAGTAGAATAGAAAATAGTAAAAAAAAAATTGCACTTGGAAAATTTCTAGAGATGGAATGGAGCTTTGGAATACTAAAAAACCTTCTTTTTGGCCTAGTGGGACTCATTCACCATTCTGGGTGAACCAATCTCAAATCTGGGTCTCTACACAGGATCAAGTTTCAACAAATTGGGTATCCAAATCTAGAAATATCTTTGAATAACTCCTACAGTTGGACCCATTCACCACTTGTGGTGAATTATTCTAGTTTGTATTTTTTGGAAATTCAAAGTTTATATTTATTCTTCCCATTCTGCTAAATCTATTCATTTTGGTTCTTAGATCCAAATCTCTGATTTTGAGGTTGTAGATGACTTTTTAGTGAAGATTATGGCCTTGGAAATGGGGAGACAACTCCAACAATATTTTAACCTAATATTCAATGATCATTCAAGCTCTAAGACACCTAGATCTATAATCACACAAAGAAAGAGACAAAAAATGTAGATTGTTAGGGAATAGGGGTTTTCCTTGGTCAAACCCCTTGTAGGTAATTAAACCAGATAATGAAACAATGAAACAAAGACATGAAGGATGAAAAATAGGAAATGAAACATGAACAATGATACCTTGAATGATGCCTTGTAGATGATGTCTTGTAAATCTGCAACTTAACATGAAATGGCCATGATGGATGTAGATCTTGATCTTTGAAAATAGGAATGGATTAATTTTTGATCTTGGATCTTCAATGCTACATCACAACACTAGCTCAACAACATGCTTGATGCTTGATATGCTTGACATGATGATGGATATTGAATTTCTACAACAATTGATGATGAATATTCCCTTGAATGCCTTAGAGATGATCTTGAAAGATATCTTGGTGACCTTGTGAAGACTTGGACTGCTTGAGGGTATGTGCAGAATCATGATGGGCCAAAAGTGGCAATATGATGCGTATGTGGTTGACAAATTTTTTTATCCAAAATTGATGAAACAAAAAGGGTTTTTAAAGGAGATCCTTAGCTTTTGAACAATATAAATTATGATTTATAGTGAATTTAATAAGTAATTATTATTCATTTTCTATTTGAATTACAACTAAAGTCCTAATTGATTGGCTGATTGAAAAACATCTATAGCTTTCAAATGGTATCACATTTTTTGAATCCAAAACATGCGTCACATTCTATGCTTCACATACTATAGGATTAAAAAAAAATAATAATTTTACAAAATTTTGACCAAGGTGGTTAGACATACGAGTTTTTATATTTTTTAAAATTTGTAGTAAAAAAATCATAATTAATTATTTACTTGGAAAAAAATTACAAAAAAATATGCATCACATCAGGACATGAGTCCTCTACTTATATCTAAAATCTTATAAAAAAATATTATAATTTTATTATGGTTAGGCTGGTCAAACAGACACCTACTTCTTATTTTTTCCCTGAAATTTATGTACTATTGAAATGAAATTTCAAATTTTCATAAATATATATATATATATATATATATATATATATATATATATATATATATATATATATATATATATATATATATATATTAAAACAAACCTAGTAGTTTAGAAACTATATTCAATTTTCTATAGATTCTATTCTTACATATTTTTGAAATAATATAGATAACTTATTCAATTTTTTTATGTCAAGTTGCATATCTCTAATTTTTCTGAATTTTTTGCCACTTAAGGGCCTATTTTTTCCATGATAATCTTGCACATACCCTTAACTCTTGAGTACTTGACTTGATAATATGAATGCATGATGAAATAATGATTTGAAAGATTTTTTATATAGGAAATCCACTTACATGATTGTTAATTTTATCCCTAAGGTTGACATAGGATAATTTTGAATTAAAAACCCACTTCTCCCACTCAAAACTTTAAAAATAGGCCAAATGGGACTCATTCTCCATCCTAAGAAAATGAGTCCCACGTGGATAGGAATCATTTTCCCAAGGTGGTGAATGGATCCCATTTGGGCTATTTTTGGTCCTAAAGTGTCAGGGAGTGAATAAATTAAGCTTATATGTTGATCTTGTTAGGTTTTTTATTAAAATATGCCTTGGATTACACAATATAGGCTCATAGGGGCCTATTAATGATGATATAAAGGTCATAATTTTAAGAGGGCCCAAAATCTAATGTGAAAGTGTAAATAAATACACTTTACACAACTAAATTAAGGAAAAATTGAGTCTATTTAGCTTAGAAGGGCCCTAAATCCCATGTGAATGTGTAAAATACATTACAACACTAGATTAGGTCCACTTAGTTTACAAGCCTCATAAATTTAATGTGAAGATGTAAATAAATGCAATTTACAACATTGAATTAAGGTAGAGTTAGTTTTATTTAGCTTAAAAAGGGCCCAAGACCTAATGTGGATGTGTAAAACACCTCACAGAACTAGATCAAGGTGACATTAAGTCCAATTTATCACTAATTATTTTTGAATCAAGTGTGAAAATGCATAGGGATACATTTTTCTACACTACATTTAGCCCCCACTTTAGTGAGTGGATGAACTTGCTTCAAACTCACACTAAAGTAGATATTCAAGAGGGGTCCAATCATACTAATGCGGATGGTATAGGATAACAAAGATTGAGGAGGCGGTCAAGCTCCCAAGATCTAATATCCTAAGTCAAGTTGACATAAGCATAAAAAGGACACACACAAGGTGTATGATATGTAGCATCAAGATACACAATCATGCAGTGTCAATAACTAGAAGAAGAACAAAATTAAGAAAAAATAAAAAGGTGGATCAAGCTTTGACCATATGTCCAACATGATGTGGATTAGATCTAGGCTGTTTGTCTAAAAATATGCATACTCACTTTGATGTGAGGGAACTCCTAGCTATCTGTTAGGTGAGAATTCCTAAAAGGTGAGACACATACACTCATGGCTGGTATGCCCTCACACACACACAAGTGTCTTTGGGGAAATTCATGCCTTGGTTGGCCTTCCCACTCAAATCATACCAAAGTTATACCTCCTAGTAAATTTAATAAGACACCATACAAAAATTATTTCTGAGACTCATCAAGAAAAAAAAACTTCATATGCTAAGAGCTCATGTACAAATAGGATGGCTCGATAGGCATGCAAATTGTGTTATGCAATGTGGCCATATAATGATTATTGTAAGTGTGAAAATAGGGTAAGGAATGTTCAAAGGGATTTTGCTTAGTTCATGCAAGGTCTCTTCTTAGGGAACATTGTGCCTAATGCCTCAAAGAGAGGACAAGTCAAATAAATATCACTCTTGGAGAGAATCAAACCCAATGACACCACCAAGAAAGGGATAAATCACAAGAAGAAATAAAATCACATAATTAAATATGAGTGTTAATGTATGGCCCCACTTTAAAGTGGTTGCCATTATTGTGAGAAATTTCTTTAAATTAGAAGAAGACCTGAGAGCTTATTTAGAAATCCCTATGCCAAGTCACATATTTCTGATAGGCTATGTCATGAAAAAGGTATTATCTCACATGCGAGCCAACTTATGGTATTTCATCCACATCCCAAGCTTTCTCTTATACATACCTAAAAGGCGATCAACTAGCCAAAATAGAAAATGGCAAGTGACATGTGAGGAAAAGGCTACCTAGCCCATTGCCCCCACTTAGTGCAAGGTAAGGATGAGCCAAATAGAATGGAAACAAATTTCAATTAGAGGAACTAGGTGCCTCAACATAAGGGAGAGAACCACAGTCCCTAAGATGTTAAATTTTGTTGTTTAAAGCCTTACATTCATTAGTAGAATGACCATGAACTCTATGATATGCACAAAATGAATTCTTGCAGTAAAATTTCTTTCATGTTCTTGGAGGGTGAGATATCAAATGATCCTGGAGTAGTCTTGATAAGATACTCTCTTGATCAATAGTAGAATATGTTCCTTTATTTTTGCAAGATGTCATGCATACATTGAATGATAAGGATTTAGATGAAAATGGAGATAAGGGAGGTAACTATAGATATTTCTTGAAAGAGTATGGTAAGTTGGTTTGCTTCATGCGTTCATTGTATCCATGTCTAGGAGGCTGATTGTACCCATTAAAATAACAATCTTTCAATTTAGATGAAGGGTTTTATGTTTCTGAGAAGGATCAATTTCTTCATGAAAATACAAATCCTTTTTAAAGTTATGCATTCATCCCTCATGAGGGATGGGAGTTAGATAGCCCCAATCACCACCATAGGGTAATGTTGTTGATGTACAACCAAGATGAGCATATGAAACACAAGGTTTCTTTGGTTTAGGTTGTGAGATATTTCATTCTCCTATAAAGGAAGCTATGAAACCCTAATCATTACTAAAACTTGTATTTCAAAAATGAATCATTTGTATATGACTCTTTGGACAATGAGGGTGAGATTTTGGATTCCTTATTGAAATGAGATGTAAAATCTAATGACCCCCAATTATCACTAATATTTTTTTTTCTAGGTGAAGGATTAGCATAAACTTGTATAGGTTCAATTTTTATTTTGGAATGAAAGTATTAGGGGAATTGAAAGTGTTGTGATCATATGATTCGTAGCTTTGTTCATTTGTGTCAACCATGCATATATTATTGTTGGATTCAAATTTCATTGTATGGTGGAGAGTATAGGGGACTCCTTTCATAGCATGAATCCATCATCTCCCTAGGAGAAGATTGTGTGAAAGGGGTCCTTGCATGATATGGATAGGGGTAGGCAACACTACGGGTGATCCCATAATAGTGGTTTACAATTTTTGGCCAAACTGGACACTGAAATAATTATTTTTAACTAAATCTTCACATTCGGGCACCTATAGCGGCTAAACTGTGAGGAATTTGAAGATGGTGCAAACTAGAGTCTCATCAAATTTTGTGTGTAGATTCTAAAAATAGTTTTTTCAAAATTTTTAGAATCAAATTGCACTTCTTTTTCCATCTCCCATGAAAATATATTTTTTTCAGAAAACAACATTTTTAAAAAGTGATGCACACCATATAACGCATAACTTTTTTTCCATGAAGGATAAAATTCTAATTCTTTCAAATTTAGATTTGTAACTCTAATATCTAGTGCTTCCACTTGGTTACATATTTTTTTATTGAATATTTTTTCCTTAAATAAGTTTCAAAGTCAAACAATTACAATTTAGACACAACGAGACTGTATAACGCGTAACTTTTTTTGTATATGTCAAAATTTAATTTTATTTTTTTGTTGGATCAAGGACTTCAATATCTGGTGCACTTATATTTTTCAATTTTTTTTTTGATAATCTTCTATTTTTCAACATGTGAAGAACAAAGAAATTCATTTTCGATGAAAAACCTATGTTTAATAAAACTTAAAAAACAAATACATAGCAAAACAAAAACATATTAAAATTATATTCATTGGATAATACCATAATAATTTTAAATAAATTTTAAATGAATTTATTTGATCCCCCAAAATCTAAATCAAAAGTGATTTTTTATCAGCATTTTGATAGGTGTAAAGGAGATGCATTTATAGGTATGGTTTAAAACTAGCAAGGTTCTATCCAAGGGGGTTTGATCTAAGGTAATTTGATCAAACCCTCTTCAATTGGGATCCTTAAAATGGAACTTTTTAAGGCTTAAATTATTATATTTTCTAAAAATATGTGATTTCAGCTAAAATTCATTCCTCTCAGGAATTGTAAACCACTATTATGACAACACCCCTACATGTTTGAATTTAATAGGTAATGTGATCATTCCTAGTGGTTACCTATTAACATTTTCAAAGCCACAAATATGAATATAATTAAGTTGAATGATCCTTTCATCCATGCCATTTTTTTCTTGGAGGTAAATGCTACAAACATTAATTTCTACTCCATTGTCTATGAGAGTGCACCTAACTGTTATTTCATTAATGATCACCTTTATCATCAAGGCTTCATTTTTGTTTTGTATCTCAAGTGGGGGTAATTCATATTTAGGGAATTTGATTTATAACTATGTGACTTGTGTGGGATGAAAGGAGGATGTTACATTATTCAATTTCATATAATATTGGATCTCCTCCTACTTTATTTGCAATATTTATTGAAATAGACACTTGTATGTAGGTGATAGTTGAATAAGTTGCCACACAAATATATTAGCAAGGGTCTCTTTAATCTCTTCAACACTAGGAACAATAATTTGAGGTAATAGTGATGTTGTGGGAGTGATTTGTGGCCCCATCCATGTTTGAGAAATTGTGTTATATCTTGGTTGCTGCAAAACATTGTTAGATTGCATCCTAGATTTCAAGAAATATCTTATCTTCTTGTGTGATTCGCTAATTGGATGTGACTTAGGAAGCTCACTAATTAAAGGAGATCCAATTTGTGTCATCAAAACCTCAACAATATTGTATTTATTTGCATGATCTCTTAGTGAAGAGGAGTCTAATGTCAGTTCACCTAAGGAAGCCTCATTACATGTATCAATTGTTAGAAACCAAGATTTGAAATGCAAATTAGAAAAGCCTTCCATAGAAGAGAAAACAGAAAAAGCATAACTATTGCAAAAAGATATGCAAATAATATTATTCAGGAATTCATAATTACATGAGAATGATTTGCTTTATAAAAGCAAGTATGCATAACCCTAATCTTATTTTGAGCAAAAAGATAGCTCAACAAGATAAGGATAAGAATTAACCTAGGAAATAAAATATGCCTAAGTAAACTTATGCTAAAGTGTAATTAAATAATTAATTACACCAACACCCCCCCATAAGTGCAACTTAGGGAGAAGAAAATTATTATACAAGAGATGATTCCCGAAAAAAAGGCCTGATCAGTTACCCATTTACAAATGTAATGCAAACTAAATCAAACAGGGTAAAGGAGAAAACCACATGGGAAAAAAACTCCTCCCCAAAATAGAATGCAATAAACTAAGTGATGAAAGATGGAGGACTCCATAAGACCCCCCAAGTACACCATCCATCACAAAGATACATGAATGAACCCCCCCATAAGAGAGGAAGAAAGAGACCACATAGCCCGCCCAAAATGAAGTAGCTCTAATAAGTCTGAAGAAACTACATCTCTTGAAAGAAGTGAGAGGGAAGAGGCCGAATGAAAGAAATCTTTGAAGGTGAAGTAGGTGTAGGCCAAGATGTCTTCATAGAAGCAGTTGTGACCTCAACCAATGAAGAAGGAAAAGTAGGTGAATACTCAAGAGTAGCCTCCAGAGATGGATGATCAACAAGATCCTATTGCACTGAAATAGAAGAAGCCACATCGGTAGCCACAACAATAGCAATAGGAGGGGGAGGAGATGGAATGGAAGGCTTGAGAATAGGATCCAAAGTGAGAACACCAATGTTCAAGAAGCCAAATCTCTCCTCTGAATGATGATGAACACTAGAAGTGTGAGAAAAATTTGTAGGAATAGAAGCACCATCAATAGCAAAATCGGTGAAGGAATACAACCGAGATGAGTGATCCACTATCCCAGTAGCAATAACTGCTCTACTCTCCAAGTCTCTGATGATAACTAAATCAGGTGTGAAATCCATAGATCTCCCAATGCCTCCATGTGTGATCTGATAAATGGAAAGAAGGTTGTTTGTCAAGTGAGGGACACACAAGACATCCTGAAAGGAGTGGTCCCCAAAACTAATAGACCGCTTCCCTGTAACACTCATGTAAGTGTTGTTTCCCATCAAAATTTTCTTGCACCATGATATCCTCCCTAAGATAAGAGTTTTTAGGAGAACCAAAAACTAAACGTTCATGACATTCAAAGGTAGATTCTTCAAAATGACTTCATCGCAAGTAGGGGAATGATCAATGGTTGAATTGTCTTTCCATTTGATGATGGTGTTTCCTTGTTCAATAATTTTTTTCCTAGGGGAAGATGGGAAAATAAGACTCTCATGACCTTCATTGATTGTGTTTTCTAATGTCAAAGTATCTTCTTCACAACTAGGAGAGATACTAGGAGAAGAACAACTGTTATTGTCATGATGGTCCATAGTTTCATTCCTTTGTCCCATAATGTCTTACAAAACAGGATAGGTGGGGGAAGAAACATAAATAGGGTTGTAATGTACCTTGAAGTTTTTCTTTGTTGAAAGATGGTGTGTCCCTTGGTATTCCTCGTAGCATGATGCTTGGGTTTGTGACATGGTCTAACCACCTCCTGCGGATCTTAACTGAAGCTTGTGTTGGGCATTGACAGGTTGATCTTTTGGTGCAATGGCAAGGCCAACAATTGGTAGCAGAGCTAGTCATAGGTTCAAACCCCAAACTTGTGCTGGGGGGGATTTTTGCAAGATGGTGTTTCCCTTGGTTTTCCCTACAGTATGAAACTTTGGTTTGTGACATTGCCTAACCGCCTTGTGTGGATCATAACTGAAGCTTGTATCGGGCATTGGCAGGTCAATCTTTTGGTGCAATGACAAGGCCAACATTCTTATCTAACACCAACATATTCTCCTCATCATCACAAGAAGATAAGATGTTGTGAGATGAATGTGGGTAGGTTTTAGTGGTCTCTTTTTGTCTTATGTTATTGTCATGACTACTTATTGTTAGAATTGGCTATGGTTGCCAAGATCTTGAAACCAAATGGAAAGAACAAAGAGAGAGAATGGAATGTGGCAAGAATAAATTGTATTCTTATCAATATGATTCAATGATATGATTGTGTAAAATGTAGTAGAGATCCCTTGGTTATATAGCCAAGGTGAGATGCAAGATGTCATAGGATTATGACAAGTGTCTTAATCATATGACATGAGACAACTAATCACACTTACCTAGGTTCACATGTGTTACAAGTCAAAATATAAGATAACAACTAATGAGAACTAACACCTTCTAGACAGATTATTTCCTATGACCTAAGTAAACTTAACATGTGTATATAAGTCCCCTAGTAATGAATGAACTAGGTACAAGACTTTATTTACACCAACACCCCCCCTTAAGTGCAACTTAGGGAGTACTAGATTATTAAGAAAATGACACAAATATGGGTCTCGACTACTAGGCCATGTTAGATACCCATGCACATGCAATGTAAATGCAATCTCTCACAAATGAAGAAAAGGAAGAAACCTAGTGGGACAAAACTCCTCCCCAAAAGAGAGATAAAAGATACAAAATAGAATGATCTCAATGAAGAATGAGAAGGCCAAAACCCCATTTGAGGAAAAAGACCCCCCTCCATAAGAAAGAATAGAGAGACAAGGTAGTATTCCCTCAATGTTGAGTCTCCTACAATGATGGTACAAGCTCGAAATTGAATGTTGAAGACGATCTAATCTCGTCAAACAACGTTCCTCCCCTTAGGAAGAAACAAAGCCATAAATGTATGCAGGATGTCAGGAAGATGAATGATGGAAGATAATGTCTTTGAAGCATCCTGAGGTGTCTCCATGTTGATTTCGAAAGCTGTCACACTCCAAATAGGCATTCTAGGCCACATTGCTGAAGAGGAAAATCTAACATCTAGTAGAGATGAATGTAGAACATTATCCAAAGAGGAAGATATCCCCTTTGAAGACAAAGAAGCCTCCTAAAAATGCTGTCCAAAAGTATTGATCTGGAGGATCTTTTCCAAAAATTGAAGTTTCTCACTTTTCTCTAGAAATGGCATCATCAGGAATAGCTCAAATAGAGTTACGACCCTCGAGTTATACTTGGTCAAACATTGGTCAACTTAGGGGCTTAGGGTAGAAAAAGGTCAAAATTTGACATCACCAAAAGTGGTAAAAGTTGGCGTCATCACGAAGAGCTCATCGACAGCTTTCCGATGACATTCATTTTGCACAAATTGAAGTCTATTTGCTCAAGTTACAATAAGTCAAAGTTAGCACAAAGAAAGTTGACTTTTGACCATATGGTTGATGACATCAGCATAATGAATCAGTAGTTCATATGGTATGGATGATGAAGTGGACCAATCTTAGGCTAACATGTGTCTATATGTACAGTCGATCATATAGGTGACATGGAATTTTGTACTACCACATGTCAGTGACATGGCACCTCCTTTGATGGATGCATGGCATCCCTCTCGATGGACACATAGAACTCCCGTATGCTTCCTCTAGTGATGGTTTGAGTTTGTTTCAAGTTTGTTAAAAAAATACATTCAGGGGGGATTCAACCCCCCCACCTCTCCACTCTGAATGGTCTGCTTAACCACTACGCCATGGGCAGTACGCTCAACCATCAATAGAGCCTAGTTTGTTTCGACATGTTATAGTTGAAATTTTGGTTTTTAAAATGGAAGGATGGGGGGTCAAATCACTAACCTCCCTAGCCCCAAAATTATTGGCTACCACTACATCAATGAATAGTTACAAGTACGTTGCAGCATTGGTTTCATTTTAATGAAATCTAAAACTTGATTATCGTCTTATTTCAACAAATACCCTCTATATTTTGAAAGAACAAATATCCTAATGATTGTAAAGGATTAAAATAAATCTTGTAAATCTTGAAAGATAATATATTAAGGGGCTCTAAATTATTAAAAGGAGATTATGTGGGGGATTTAGTGATTTTAATGTAAATAGGGGAGATTTTCTAAAATCTTTACCTTGTAAAGGGGATATTGGGATATTTTGAAAATCATTTGGTTGAAGGCCAAATTGGGTAAAAAATTTGTATACAAGGGGGTAGTGTAGGATGGGAAAGGCTAAGTAGTGACTTGGAGAATTATCTTGGTGAAATTTTTCTCTCATCCCGTGCTTTCAAGGAGATTGTTCTTGCGCACTTCGGAGGAGTTTTTCAAAATTTATTTGTAAAACAGGGAGAAACCATGCCAAAGTTATGTACTAATTTTCTAGAGAATTAATCAGATTAGTCCACTTATTGGAGAGGGGCCCAGAGACATAGTCATTTTTACATCAAACTTCATTATCAACTCTATTTGCATTTTCTCTCCTTTCTCTCATTCTGATTTTCATCACTTTGTTATTTTTGTTTATTTAATTATGTTCACATACTAATTTTGATTAAGTAATTTAGATTTAAAATTGTAAATGTTATGCATTCAAACACAATTTTCATAGATCCGTAAAACAAATCAAGTTTGGTATCAGAGCTTTCTGTGACTAGTATTCTAGAATTGGATGCTAAAACATTCTAGGAAACTGCTAGGTGAAGGCGAACTAGAAGAATACAATCCTGAGATTGAAAAATGAAGTACTTTGCCAACAATGGAAGAAAATGAAGCTGGGAAAAGTACTAAGCAAGAGGCTGATGATAAATCATTTCAGTGAGCCTTTCTTGACATGAAGGCTATGGTCGAAGAGATTTATGCAGAAAATAAGAAGCACGAAAAAGGGAGATTCTTTGAAGTTAGAAAAGAAGCAAGATCAAAAGGACAAAAAAGGAAAAGATCCAGAAACTCCATCTCCTTCATCTTCCTCTTCTTCTCCATTTTCCCCTTCTTTTTCTTACTCTTCTACTATTGTTAAAATTTTCAAGAGAAATTATAATCCTATTATTAAACTAGATGTAAAATTTGAATTGCGTAAGTAATGTGGTGAGTTAAATGTTGAAAAGTTAGATGATTGGATCTAGTAGAAAGAAGTGTATTGTAGGATTAAAGGCCTAATAGAAGATGCTTCTATGATCTAGCTAGCCACTCTCCAATTGGAAGGTACAACTCTCACATGGTGGGAGAGCATAACTCAGGAGGAAATTGCTCACCATGGTAAGGTTAATATGAATTGGATGGAATTTGTTGCTGCCCTTAAAAAGTAGTTTTATCCTTTAGGTTATATGCAACAATTAACAATGAATTGGAAAACCTTTAGGCAAGGTAAGGGTCAGTCTATCCAAGATTACACCCATGAGTTTAGAAAATGGGCTATTGCTTTAAATGTTCCATTGTATACTCAGGATACACTACTTAAGTACATAGGTAGTTTGCTTTCTTTCCTAATACATACTATTCTAATGTTGAGTCCTAATAATTTGGATGAAGTGTCAGTCTAAGCTACTCATTTAGAGTCAAGGGGTAAGAACACTTTCAATGATAATTTTTCAAATAAACCATCTAAATATGAGGGGAAGTATAAGGGTAAAGAAAAAGACAAAGATAAAGGAAAAGGGAAGAAGATAGCTACAATTAAGAAGGAGAGTGATAAGCCCACATGCTCGCATTGCAAGAAAGAGGGCCATGATGATTCAAACTATTGGAAGTTGCATCTCAAATTAAGGCCGAAAAGATACAGAGGCAATAAACATAAGCAAAAGACTGTTGCAATGATTCAACAAGATCTTGGATCAAATTCCAGAGATGAAACATAGATTCCAGCTACCAAGATCCAAGATAAATGGAAATGTATAATTCTCTCCCCTAATGCAAATGTTTCTTATGCAAGTACAAGTAAAGTATCTACTCCTAAAGCTAATAAACAACAAAATTAACTGTTTCATATTCGAGTTGTAACTAAGCACACTAAGATTGACACATTGTTTGATATGTGTTCTCAAGTCAACTTAATATCTAGAGAGGTGGTAAAGAAACTTAATCTAGCTACAACACCACACCCAAAGCGATATCATCTTTGATGGGTTTGCAATGATGCTCAACTACAAGTAACAAAATAATGTAAATCAAAATTTGCTATCACTACAAACTTTTTTGATGAGGTAGAGGTAGATGTCGTTCGTTTGGATATTTGTGTGCTTGTGTTAGGTAGTCCTTATCTATATGACAAAAATGAATTTTTTTTATAGGGGGAGAATAAGTATCATATTTTTAAGCATGAGATAAAATACATTGTATGTGCACACAAAGTTAAGACTAATCTTGCACTAGTCAATGTTTCTCAAATGAAAAGGTTGGTCAATTATAGTAAGAACATTGTATTAATTCTTGTAAAACCTCAAGAGGATGAAAAAGCAAAAGCATTTAAGGGGTGTGATCCAAAGAATAGAACTGAGATGGTCAAAATAGTTTCTACTTATGATGACTTATTTTAGGAGCCAAAGGGGTTGCCACCTAAGAGAGATACAATATGAAATCTAGTTGCAGTAGGATGTGCCTCTTCCAAATATCAGCATGTACCATTTATCAGTTTTGTAGAATGAATAAATCAAAAATAAAGTTTAGGAGTTGGTTGAAAAATAAGTCATTCATCGTATTACATCTCCTTATGGTTCTCCAATTGTGTTGGTTCCAAAGAAGGATGGTCCATGGAGAAAGTGCATCGACTATTGAGCCTTGAACAAGATAATGGTAAAGAATAGGTATCCTCTTCCCCAAATTGATGATTTACTTGATCAATTAAAACATGTAGTTTGTTTCTCTAAGTTAGACTTGCATAGCAGATATCATTAGATAAGAATTGTAGATGACATTTGGAAAACTACATTTAAGACAAAATAGGGACTATTCGAGTGGTTGGTCATGCCCTTCAGACTTTGCAATGCACCAGCTACATTTATGAGAGTCATGAATGATGTCTTTTGTCCTTTTATTAATGTTTTTTTCATAGTCTATTTGGATGATATTCTTGTATTTAGTCGAACTTGGGAAGATCATGTAATTCATGTAAAGAAAGTTTTTGATGTATTGAGAAAAGAAAAACTCTTTGTAAAGATGTCTAAATGCGAATTCGCTAAGACATACTTAATGTACTTAGGCTATGTCATAGGTGGTGTTCAATTGAAAGTAGACCATGCAAAGGCCGAAGTTATTATAAAATGTCCTAAGCCAAGTATAGTCGTTGAAGTCAAAAGTTTCTTAGGTGTAGTCCAATACTGGAGAAAGTTCATTGCAAACTTTTGCTACATTGCATCATGATTGTGCATGTTGACTAGTACGAAGACAACTTTTCAGTGGGGAGGTCCACAATAGAAGGACTTCAACACTTTGAAGGAAAAGTTGAGCACAACACTAGTTCTAGATTTACCAGATTTACATCAACCATTTGAGATCGAGATAGATGCAAGTGGATTTACCATGGGAGTAATGTTAATCCAAGGAGGTAACTAATCTGCTATCACTCTAAGACCTTTTTAGGTGCAATAATTAACTATCCTACTTATGATAAGGAACTTTATGCATTAGTTCAAAGTGTTAATAAATGGAAACACTACTAAATGGGGAAAGAAACTGTAATCCACACTAATCACCAGCCACTTTAGTATTTGCATTCACAATCCAAACTGCAACAAAGTAGGAACTTTAGGTGGATGGGTTATATTCAATAGTTTCATTTGGTAATTAAGTACAAGAAAGGTACCCATAACAAAGTAGCAAATATGTTGTCTAGGCCTCCTTTTATGAATTCTTTGATTATCCTTAAAGATAGTTCCATGGTGCATGAAAGTTTTCATGAACAATATGTTAATGATGAAGACTTTAAGGAAATCTATTCAACTCTAATTACAGAAAAACATGTAGATGAGAAAGATTACTATGTGTAGGATAAACTATTGTATCACTTGGGAAAGTTATACATTCCAAAATATGAACAAGCGCAGGTAATCAAAGAAGCACATACCTCATTAATTTTAGGACATTATGGGGTGAGAAACACAATCACTCAGCTACAAAAGTATTGTTACTGGCTTCGTATGCAAGAAACTGTAACATGTGCACAACAAGTAAGCCTAGTAATAGGAAATTGGGATTGTACACACCTCTACCTACACCATCCCATCCATGGGAAAGTGTTTCAATGGATTTTGTTGGGGGCTTACCCATGTCTAGGAAGGGACATGATTATGTATATGTAGTAGTTGATCATTTTAGTAAAATGTGTATCTTAATTCCTTGTAAAAAAATAGGTCACTATTGAGCTGATAGCTCATATGTAATTTCAATTTGTATGGGTTCATTTTGGGTTACCTACTTCTATTGTATCAGATCAAGATTCTTGATTCCTAGGGGAATTTTGGTCATCTTTGTGGGGACTCATGGACACCAAACTAAAGAAGAGTACAACCTTCCATCTACAGACCAATAGACAAACAGAGGTAGTAAACAAGATAGTTGTGCATCTGCTCAGAAGTTACTGTAGCAAACATCCCAAGATGTGGGATGCGATTCTTCATTGTGTGTAGCATGCTTACAACCATACGACACACTCTTATGCAAAGAGGTCTCCTTTTGAGACTTGTTTTGGTTATGTTCCTAAAACATCGATGGAATTTTCTTTTGGAAAAGATGGCATTGTAGATGGATGCCATGACGCAAAGAAGGCTTTAAATTCCATCTAGAAAGTCCAATCAATTCATCGGGTAGTGAAAGAACAGTTGGAGAAGAGTTAGGCCAAATTCAAGGCTCGACATGATAAGCATCCCAGTGATCACCATTTCTAGGTTGGAGATAGAGTTTGGTTACACATTAGTAAGGAAAGAATACAAGGTGAAGGAAGCAAGCTCAAGCTAATTCAGTATGGTCCCTTTGAAATATTGGAAAAGATTGGAGCCAATGCCTTTCACCTCAATATTCCTCCATACATGTGTATCTATTGAATTGTCAATGTTGAGAATTTGAAGTTGCATGAGCCTCCAATGAGAATGGATGAAGACACATACATTCAAGTTCCAAAAATTGATGATATTTCACTAGAGTACATGTTAGAGTTGCCAGAGGATGTCATCTTAGATAGAAAAGTCAGGACTTCACGAAGAGGAGTTGTTGAGTACCTTAGAGGGAGACTAAAGGGGATGAATCCAAGAAAGGAAAAATAGATGGATATTGGTAAAGTGAAGGAACTTTACCCTCACTTACTTTCTGAGTAATCGAGCTTTTAGAGGTCCAAAAGCTCTCTAGTGGGGAGGACTAATTTGGAGGATCTTCACCAAAAATTGAAGTTTCTCATTTTTCTCCAGAACTAGCATCATTAGAAAGAGCTTAGAATCCTAACTCCAATGCAACTCAAATGGATTCAAATAGAGTTACAATGCTTGAGTTATGCTTGGTCAAACATTGGTTAACTTAGGGGCTCGGGGCAAAAAAAGGCCAAAATTTGACATTGCCAAAAGTGGTCAAAGTTGGAGTCATCATGAAGAGCTTGTAGAGAGCTTTCCAAAAATATTTGTTTCACATGAATTGGGGTCCATTTGCAAGAGTTACAACAAGTCAAAGTTCGCACAAAAAAGGTTGACTTTTGACCATACAGCTGATGAAGTCAGCATGACGTCAATATGATGACTCAACAATCCGTACAGTATGGATGAAAAAGTGGACCAATCTCTCCTACTATGGAATTATGTACTACCACGTGTCAGTAACGTGGCACCTCCTTTAACAGACGCATGACATCCCTCTTGGTAGACACGTGGCACTCCTATATGCTTCCTCTGGCGACGGTTTGATTTTGTTTCAAGTTTTTTTTAAAAATGCATTGGGTGGGGGATTTAATCTTGCCACCTCTCCACTCTGAATGATCTACTTAACCACTGCGCCATGGTTGGAATGCTCAACCATAAATGAAGCCCGATTTCTTTTGGCATGTTACACTCAAAATTTTAGTTTTTAAAATAGAAGGCCATGGGATCAAACAGTTGACCTACCCAGCCCCAAAATGCTTGGCTACCACTACACCAATGAAAAATTATGAGTATAATGTGGGGTTGGTTTTGTTTTGATGAAATCTAAAACCTGATTATTCCCTTATTTCAACAAATACCCTCTATATTTTGAAAGAACAAATATCCTAACAATTGTAAAAGATTAAAATAAATCTTGTAAATCCTAAAAGATAATATATTTAGGGGCTCTAAATTATTAAAAGGATATTATGTGGGGGATTTAGTGATTTTAATGTAAAGAGGAGAGATTTTCTAAACTCTTTACCTTGTAAAGGTGATACTGGGATATTTTGAAAATGATTTGGTTGAAGGCCAAATTGGGTAAATTTTTTGTATAAAAGTGGGTAGTGTAGGATGGGAAAGGCTAAGTGGTGACTTGGGAAAATTATCTTGGTGAAATTTTTCTCTCATCCTATGCTTTCAACGAGATTTTTCTTGTGTTCTTTGGAGGAGGTTTCCAAATTTTCTTTGTAAAACAGGGAGAAACTATGCCAAAGTTATGTACTAATTTTTTGGAGAATTAATCAGATTGGTCCACTCATTGGAGAGGGGCCCAAAGACAGTCATTTTTACAATGAACTATGTTATCAACTATTTTTGCATTTTATCTCCTTTCTCTCATTTTTATTTTCATCACTTTGTTATTTATGTTTATTTAATTTTGTTCATGTACTAATTTCAATTAAGTAATTTGTATTTAAAATTATAAATGTTAAGGAATTCAGACATAATTGTCATAGATCTATAAAATAGATCAAGTATCTGCACTCATGTCAAATTGCAAAGAATGATCATGTAGAAAATAAACAAGAGGTTTAGAGTGTTCCCTTGCATCAAATGAAGAAGGAGCTCTTCATCAAAGAGAAGATGAATGTCATCAATGATTTTCATTCAAGTCTCCATCCATCTCCCAAAGTTTGGTCATAAGGTCACAAGGGATCTCAATACCATTAGTGGCCATTTTTGAATCAATATCACAACTACAACCAACTACTCCCAAGATATGTTTTTTCTTTAGGTCCCACACAACTGTCTTCCATTTGATGAAGGTTGAGGAACTAGTCCATAGAGATATTCCAAAAGATTAATCCACCTACAACATGTTAGGATTCCATCTCGCCAATACTTAAAGTTCCCTTGATTTAACCATTTTATAACATGGTGCTTTTTTCTGCCCATATTAAACTCCTCAATTTAGTTACACTATAGATCAATCAAGAGACAAAATACAAAAAAGGTAAAAGATTACCCCCAAAATTACAAAATCAAGAAACCCCCAAGCAATATCTAATTTGGCAGTTTATACTTAGTGCGTTTATAGTTGCTACTTTCCAAAAACAACAAGGTGGTATTTTGATCTTAGTGCTTACAAATGCCAAAATAGGCCACAATATCAAGTATAATTTTTCATACAAAATGAGATCAATTTGATCATACTAGTGGAAAGTACACAAATAATCATGCACTTTTAAAAAAATTCTACACAAAAATGTTACCGTAGGAGCAAGATATGAGCTCTTGAAGTTCCCAAAATTAAGACATAGTAGCAATACCTATGATAATATATAATTTTTGGAAAATATAGACACCAAAACTAAAAAATTAATGCACCACTATGAAGAGCATGAAAAATTAGCCAAAATCAAAAAATATTGCACAAAAAAAGGAGGTTGTATGCCTAAGTTATGAAGCTTCAATGTTTGTCTATGAAAACCAAAATGCAAAAGAGAGGGGTGTAAAAAAATTCAAAAGGTTGTTGACATCAATGATCTCGTGCTACTGATGCAACCAGTATCTTAAATTTTATAGTTTCCCACCCATCACTAGAAAATGTGCCCTTAGCTAGAATATGCTTTTTAACTACCAAAATATACCTCTCCCTGTTGTCGCTGATGGAATCTTTGGAAGGATGGAATATTTCAATTGAATATTCTATAGTCTGTTCTTTTCAAATTTCCACAGGATTTTTTGAAATAGTTGTTGTGAAATTGTAGGTTTCACTACCAGAGAAATCCAAGTGTGGTGCTAGATGAAGGTGGGGTCTATGCCAAATGAAGTTGTGCCAAGTTGTAGCAAATGGGTCCGATCGGGTACAACTATAGAATAGGTATGTCTACAAGAAATTTTTTACAGAAACCCATAGATTTTTTTTTAAATAAAAAAAACTTTACAATAAAATTTGATTACATAGATTTACTTTTCTAAAAAAAAATCATAAATTTTCCAAAAAAAATTTAATTTATTTTTTGAAAAAAAATGTACAGGTGTAATTATGACACTTGGGGGGTCGTACGACTCCTTGGGAAAAAAATTTCCTCACCAGACAACTAATCTTATTTGGATGATTTGGCGGTCGATCTTAGGGTTTTTGGCCCTTCTAGACATGATGGCAAGGTCAGATTTGACCCAAAATGCTCCAAAAATGTAGCTACCTTCCAGATCCAACAACCACTCTTCAATTTCAAACCCTCATAGATTTGGCCTCATATATCTGATTTGGACAAAACAAAAGGAAAATTTGACTTTCTCAAACCTTTCAAAAGCAATGATGAGCTCAATTTTGTGCTAGCAAAATTTGACTTGAACTTTTCAAGATTTACCATCTCTTCAAAAAAATACTATCTAATGGCACCCAACCCACTCTAATACCATGTTAGAATTGGCTATGGTTTCCAAGATCTTGAGACCAAATGGAAAGCATAAAGAGAGAATGGAATGTGGCAAGAATAAACTATATTCTTATAAATATGATTTAGTGATATGATTGTTTGTGAACAATGTAGTAGAGATCCCTTGGTTATATAGCCAAGGTGAGATGCAAGATGTCATAGGATTATGACAAGTTTCTTAATCATATGACACAAGACAACTAATCAAACTTACCTTGGTTCACATGTGTTAAAAGTCAAAAGATAAGATAACAACTAATGAAAACTTACACCTTCTAGAAATATTCTTTCCTATGACCTAAGTAAACTTAACATTGATTGGTTATTTTATCCCCAAAATATCTTCTTCACCAATAAGAGAGATATTAGGAGAAGAAAAAATATGATCATTAGGAATGTCCAAGGTTGTATTCTCTTTCACTAAAACACTCTGATAGGGAGGGGATATGAATTTTTTCTTAGCATGCCTAGAAAGGTAAGGTACTAACAATGTTTAATCTAAAATGAAAAGCACTTTTAACCATCTTGTACAATGTTTCAACAATGAAAACAATGTATATCCCAAAATGAAAAGAACTTTTACCAAACTTATGCAAATTTTATGAATGTAAACAATGTACATCAAAAAGTGAAGAGTACTTTTATCCATATGATGCAAAGTTTCAAAAATTTGAGCATTTTCAGATCTAATGATGCTTGCGACTGAAATGATTTCAAAAATGACTACCCAAAATTGATGTTTTTTACTGAGATGCATAAAACAAATGTTCCCTATACTTTGGAGACTTATAGTATATGCCACTAGAAGGCTTAGGAAGCACAAAAATGAGATTTTTAATGTTGTTAATGGTGGTTTAAAATATGGAATAGGATTGATTCAACAAAGGTGGAAAAAGAGTCTTAGTTAGGGTTTTTTTCAAAAAAAATAGAAATTTTCAATTGATTTAGATGCTTTTTATGTTGGATGACCTAAAGATTAAATGAAAATGCAGATTTTATATGATTTGAGATGCAAAAATGCAAGCTATATGAAATTTCACTAATGCAAAAATTAGAAATCCTAGAATGCCAACTAACTTATGCAAAATGCAATGCAATTTTAATGCAAGCTAATTCTAGGATGATGATGGACTACAAATGAGTAAAGAAGGTATTCTAGATGTAGGTTCACCAAAATTATTAGTTGAACAATGGATGCTTTAAGGTTTAAGATATAGAACATCACTTTTCTCCAACTAATATTCAAGGATGCCCTAGAGATCTCAATCCAAGAGTGCAATAAAGGTAAGAGATCTATTAAGAGACTGTCATAGGGTCTGATTTTAGATTACAAGAGGGGTTCACCACCAAGATTAAACTTGGAAAAGATAATGACATGCAAGATGAAATGCAAAACCTAGTTTGATGCAATGCTTCACTAAATAACTTGGACATGAAAACAAATCATAATAGAAAACTATAAAATAGAAAGTGTGCACCTGGAAACTTCCTAGAGATGGAATGGAGCTCTGAAATCCTGAAAAAACCTAAGTTTCTAGCCTAGTGGGACTCATTCACCATTCTGGGTGAATCAGCCCCATAACTAGGTCTCTACACATGATCAAGTTTCAGCCAAATGGGTATCCAAATCTTCAAAGATCTCTAAAAATCTCCTACAGTGGGACTCATTCACCAATTGTGGAAAATGAGTCTAGTTTGTATTTTCTAGAAATTCAATGTTTGGATCTACTCTTCCCAGTCTACTCAATTTGTTCCTCTAGGTTCCCAGATCTGAAACTTTGATTTGGGGGCTATAGATGACCTTTCAGTAAATATTATGACCAAGTGAAAATGGAGGGATAACTCTAACAATCTTGTAACATAATCTTTAATGATTTTTCAAGCTCCAATACACCTAGACCTACAATCACACAAAGAAAGAGAGAAAATGTTGATTGTTAGGGAATAGGTGTTTGCCTTGGTCAAACCCCTTGTAGGAAATGAAACTAAATGATGAAACATTGAAACAAGGACATGAAGCATGTAATCTAGGACATGAAACATGAAAAGTGGTAGCTTGAATGATGCCTTGTAGATGATGTCTTGTAAATCTGCAACTTAACATGAAATGGCCATGAAGGATGTGGATCTTGGTCTTGGATCTTAAATGCTACATCACAACACTAGCTCATCAAAATGCTTATTTCTTAATATGCTTGACATCATAGTGGATCTTAATTTGTTGCAACAATTGATGAATAATTTGCCCTTGAATGTCTTAGACATGATCTTGAAAGCTATCTTGATAACCTTGTGAAGATGTGGAGTGCCTAACTCTTGAGTGCTTGACTCAAGATAATATAAATGCATGATGAAATAGTAATTTGAAAACTTGATTATATATGAAATCCACTCACATGACCGTTAATTTGATCCCGAAGGCTAACATAGGAGAAATTCAAATTAAAAACCTACTTTTCCAACTTAGAACCTTAACAATAGGACAAATGGAACTCATTCACCATCTTGGGTGAATGAGTCCCACCTGGATGGGACTTATTCACCCAAGGTGGCAAATGGCTCCCACAAGGGCTAATTTTGGTCCTAAAGTGTTGTAATTTAAGAAATTGTAGGGGTTTGCGCGTTGATCTCTTTAGTTGGTTTTGATGGAAAATAGTGCCTGGAACGGCTTTCATGTAATAAGAGGGCCTATAATGACATATGTGCTGCTATGAGGGCTGCGCAAATGGCATAAATAAATATACCTTACAGCCTACTAAAACTATGAAAAATTATTCTATTTTATATTAGAAGGGTCTCAAATTCGCTGTGAATGTAAAATTACATTATGCTCACTCTGGGATTAGGTCCACTTTTAGTTTACAAGCATCCTAAATTTAATTTTAAAGATGTAAATGTAGTGTTTAAAATGTTGCACCCATTTGATTCCTGTGAATAGTATAAATTCTCTAAATGGACAATTGTGTGCCAAGGCAGGAAAAAATGGTCCCTTGTCATTTCAGCTCTCTTTAGATTCTGTGGGAGCAATGTTTGGGTCTTATTTTTCTTTTATCATTGATGCATTTATGGCTCGAACATGCACATTTTTTTAAGTCCCTAAATTCAAATAATCTGCATCTTAGTAGCGTGCCGTGGAAACATTTACACTTCTTCGGTTCGACGACTAATTCCACTTTGTAACCGCTATCACTTTGTAATTCCGACGAAGTGGTTAAGGTCTGTACGAATATTTTACACTTTTTCTAGTGTAAGAATTTCACTACGATACCACCCCATGTTTTATTTTAATTTTTCCCTTTTATATGCCGACTAGCGTGGTTTTGAATGGGAAACCCAGTAACAAAAACACATTAAATTATGACTTTTCAACACCCATTTTCATGTCGAAGGTGGGACCCATTCGCCATGGGTGGTGAATGAGTCCCTCTTGGCTCCAAATTCAAAAAATTTCAAATTTCCTTTCAGGTTTTAACTTAAAATTACTTGATGTTGATATGTGATGAGGTATCAAAGGGTTACTAAGTCACAAGTGTGTATAAATAAGTGTTTTTACATCACTTCTAACCTCCATTCATCAAGTTCACTTATCCACTCATTCATTCAAGCATTCAAGCACTTTGCATCACTTAATCAAGCATTAATCAAGCATTTTGGAGCATCCATTGACATATCTTTAGATTTTCTTCAACAAGGGTTTGGTAAGTTGATATAATTTGCATGTTATTTGTTTATCATTCTCCTTTATTTTATTATTTTTTTAAGGGTTTGATTAGCAAAGTGGGATTTGACCAAGGAAAAACCCTTTAACCTAACCCTTAACCATTTTTCCCCTTTTGCATGTGTGTTTGTAGACTTGTATATGCATGTTTGATAAGAATTTAAGTGTTGAAATTTTGAAAAGAAGTCAAAAAAGTGTTTCAATTCAACTACATCCCATTTCAAGCTTGGAGAAGACATTTTTTTCGTTTTCTATAGATTTGACTTTGGGAAACCAATAAGCAGACAACCTCAAATATGGTGCTACAGAATTGTCCCTTGATTTTTCAAAATTTTGGGAGAGGACTAATTCACCATCAATGGTGAATGAGTCCCACCTAAAGACTGTAAATTTAAGGTTTTTTAGATTTCATATCCCAACACTCAAAAACTTATTTCTGATAGTTTTTATCAAAAAAAGGATTCATTCGCCATCGGTGGCGAATGAGTCCCACTAGTGATTTTCTGTGATTTTAGACAGCATTCAAAATATTTTAGATTCTCTAATCTCTACCTAGGAGCACTCTAATTCATCCCTTTTCTGTTTTGTTTTGCATTTGTTCATTCATAGTTCATTATTTGGATATCACATTGTGTTTTCCAACATTGCATAAATCTTAGGTTTTGCATACATAATCATTCAATTAGTTCATATAACTGTAGTTAAATCATTCCACTTAGTCTAAATTACATCATACATTGCATAATTTAAGCGAACCTAGCTAGAATTTTGGCCCTAATTTCCCCTTTTAGGTGAAAAATCCTAGAAGTGCAATAAAGGTCTAGGGTGCCGAAAAATCAGCAGTTCATTTGGGTGAACCTACACATTGAACACTTTACATTTCTGATTTTATTTGCATCTTGAATCCTAGACTTCACTTCCATCAACACTCAATTAGGGTATTATTTTGGTTTGTCACTTTGTTGACGACATTGGGTGTGATGTCCTTCATAAATGTGATCTATCTTATCATGTTACATTTCCCTTAGCGGCCTGATGTGACACACTGTATCCCCAAATTTGAGAATATTTTATTCTTTTATTGTTCCTCTCTTGGAAACATTAGACACAATATTCCCTAAGTGGTAGACCTTGCATGAACTTAACAAGACTCCTTTGAACACTTTTACATTTTTGCATTTTTGCATTTTACACTTTTTCCACCTTGCATAACGCAACTTGCATGCTTATGATACCTTGCTTCCTTGTTCATGAGTTCTAAGAAAATGAAGCTTTTCTTGTCTCATGAATCATGAACTGACATTTTCTTTTGTGGTGCCTTGTTAAAGTTATCAAGAGGTATAACTTTGATATGGTTGAGCAGAAGCCCATTTAGTGGCACGAATTTCCCAATAGCCACCTATGTTATTGTGAGTGCATACCAACTAGTGTATGTATCTTACCTTTTTTTTCTTCTCACCCGATGGACTACCATGAGTTTTGTCACCCTAGAGTGAGTATGCATTCTCTTTTTCAAACAAACTTCCTAGATCTGATCCACAACTAGTTAGATAGATAATCCAAGCTTCATCATTTCCCTTTGTTTCAACACTTGTGTTCATTTGTTCTTATGTCCAGTTTTCCATGGGATCTTCATCTTGGGAGCTTGATCATCCCTTTTTATTATTGTCATTCCATCTTGCTTTAACATAAGTGCATTTGGATCCTTCTCGATATGCATAGCTACTTTAGTGTGAGTTTGAAGCAAGTTCATCCTCCCGCTAAAGTGGGGGCTACATGTGTTGTAGAAAAATTGCCCCTTGTAATTTAATGGCCTCTTAGGTCTTTCTTGATGATATTTGGTCTATTTTTTATTTATTTATTGATGTAATATGGCTTTAACATGCACATTTAAGTCATTAAAATTCAAATAATGGCATCTTGTGAAGGTGTTGTGAAGTGTTGTAAAACATTTATATACTTTTCTAGGCTCTATTCATTTTAATTCACCTGAAAATAACCTTTTTATCACTAAACAAGTCCTATTTTGAAGTGTTGTAAAGTTTTGTAACAAGATTTCACACTTTTCTAGGCATAATTTCACTATTTACACCTTTCTTATGCTTTATTTGACCCCCTTTTTCCCTTATAAGGCTTAATTATGTGTATTTTTGAATGTAAACGCAAGAAACAACATTAAATGTAACTTAATTCCCTACACCCACTTTCAAGTCTAAGGTGGGACCCATTTGCCATGGGTGGCGAATGAGTCCCTCTTGGCTCCAAATTCAAAAAATTTCAAATTTTCTTTTTGGTTTTTATTCAAAATTACTTGATGTTGGCCTGTGATGAGGTATCAAAGGGTTACTAAGGCACAAGTGTGTATAAATAAGTTTTTTTACATCCCTTCTAACCCCCATTCATCAAGTTCACTTATCCACTCATTCATTCAAGCATTCAAACACTTTGTATCCCTTAATCAAGCATTAATCAAGCATTTTGGAGCATCCATTGACATATCTTTAGATTTTCTTCAACAAGGTTTTGGTAAGTTGATAGAATTTGCATGTTATTTGTTTATCATTCTCCTTTATTTCATTATTTCATTAAGGGTTTGATTACCAAAGTGGGATTTGACCAAGGAAAATCCCTATAAACTAACCCTTAACCATTTTTCCCCTTTTGCATGTGTGTAGACTTGTGCATGTAGATTTGACAAGCATTTAGGTATTGAAAAGTGGACAAGAATTCAACAAAGTGTTTCAAGTCAACTACATCCCACTTCAAACTTGGAGAAGACATTCTATTTGCTTTCTATAGATTTGACTTTGGCAACCCAATAAGTAGAAAACCTCATATTTGGTTCTACAGAATTGTCCCTTGACTTCTCAAAAAAATTTGAGAGGAATGATTCACCATTAGTGGCAAATGAGTCCCACCTTAAGGCTGGAAATCTAAGTTTTGTCAAATGTTGGATCCCAACACAAGTAGAAACCTGTTCTCAACAGTTTTTATTAGAAGCAAGACTGATTCACCATCAGTGGCGAATGAATGCCACTAGTGATTTTTTTGTTATTTCAGATAGCATTCAAAAGATTCTAGATTCTCCAATCTCTACCCAGGTACACTCTGATTTAGCCCTTCTCTGTTATGTTTTGCATTTGTTCATTCAAAGTTCATTTTTTGCATATCACACTGTGTTTTCCAACATTTCATAAATCTTAGGTTTTGCATACATAATCATTCAATTAGTTCATATAACTACAATTATATCATTCCAATTAGTCTAAATTACATCATACATTACACAATTTGAGTGAACCAAGCTAGACTTTTGGCCCTACTTTCTCCTTTTAGGTGAAAAACCATAAAATTGCAAGAAAGGTCTAGGGTGCCAAAAAATCAACGGTTCATTTTGGTGAACCTGCATTTTGAACGATTTAAATTTGTGATTTCAATTGTATCCTTCATTGTAGACTTCACTTGCATCAACATTCAATTAGGGTATTGTTTTGGTTTGTCACTTTGTGGATGACATTGGGTGTGATGTCCTTCATAAGTGTGATATATCTTAGCATATTACATTCCTCTTAGCGGCTTGATGTGACTCACTGCATCCCCTAGGTTGAGAATATTTTATTCTTTGATTGGTCCTCTCTATGAAACATTAGACACAATATTCCCTAAGTGGTAGACCTTGCATGAACTTAACAAGACTCCTTTGAACACTTTTACATTTTTACATTTTTTCATTTTACACTTTTGCCACCTTGCATGCCTATGGTACCTTGCCTCCCTTTTCATGAGTTCTAAGAAAATGTAGTTTGTCTTGTCTCATGAAGCATGAACTGAAATTTTCTTTTGTGGTGCCTTGTTAAAGTTATCAAGATGTATAACTTTAATATGGTTGAGCGGGAAGCCCATTTAGTAGTACAACTTCCCCATAGCCACCTATGTGATTGTGAGTGCATACAACCTAGCATATATATCTTACCTTTTTGGGTTTTCTCACCTGGTGGACTGCCATGAATTCTATCACCCTAAAGTGTGTATGCATTTTCTTTTTCAAACAAACAGCCTAGATCTCATCCACAACTAATTGGATAGATGATCGAAGCTTCATCATTTACCTTTGTTTCAACACTTGTGCTCCTTTATTCTTATGTCTATTTTTCTATGGGATCTTCATCCTGGGGGCTTAATCATCCCTTTTGATCATTGTCATTCCATCTTTCTAACATAAGTGCATTTGCATACGTCTCGATATGCATGACTACTTTAGTGTGAGTTAGAAGCAAGTTCATCCTCTCACTAAAGTGGGGGCTTAATGTGTCAGAGAAAAATGGCCCCTTATCATTATCGTGGCCTTTTAGATTTTTATTCATGATGTTTGGTCTATTTTTCTTTGATTTATTGATGAATGTGGCTTGAACATGCAAATTTAAGTCCTTAAAATTCAAATAATGGTGTCTTGTGAAGGTGTTTTGAAGTGTTGTAAAAAAATTCTACACTTTTCTAGGCTCTATTCATTATAATTCACCTAAAACTCACCTTTTAATCACTAAACAAGTACTATTTGGAAGTGTTGTAAAGTCTTGTAACAAGATTTCATGCTTTTCTAGGCATAATTTCACTAATTAGACCTTTCTTATGCTTTATTTCACCCCTTTTTCCCTTATAAGGCTTAATTAAGTGTAATTTTTAATGAAAACCTAAAAAAAAACATTAAATGTAACCTAATTCCTGACACCCACTTTCAAGTCCAAGGTGGGGCCCATTCGCCGTGAGTGGCAAATGAGTTCCTCTTGGCTCCAAATTCAAAAAAATTCAAATTTCCTTTTCATTTTTTATTCAAAATTACTTGATGTCAACCTGTGATGAGGCATCAAAGGGTTACTAAGGCACAAGTGCATATAAATAAGTCTTTTTACATCCCTTCTAACCCCCATTCATCAAGTTCACTTATACAGTCATTCATTCAAGCATTCAAGAACTTTAAATCACTTGATCAAGCATTAATCAAGCATTTTGGAGAATCCATTGATATATCTTCAGATTTTCTTCAACAAGGGTTTGATAATTTGATAGCATTTTCATGTTATTTTTTTATCATTCTCCTTCATTTCATTATTTCATTAAGGGTTTGATTAGCAAAGTGGGATTTAACCTAGACAAATCCCTATAACCTAACCCTTAACCATTTTTCCCCTTTTGCATGTGTCTTTGCATACTTGTGTATGTATATTTGACAAGAATTTAGGTGTTGAAAAGTGTAAAATAAGTCAACAAAGTGTTTCAAGTCAACTACATCCCATTTCAAGCTTGGTGAAGACATTCTATCCATTTTCTGAAGATTTGACTTCTGCAACCCAACAAGCAAACAACCTTAGATCTAGTGCTATAGATTTGTCACCTAATTTCTTAGAATTTTGGGAGAGGATTGATTCACCATCAGATGAAAATGAGTCCCACCTTAAGGCCTAAAATCTATGTTTTTTTGGATTCTAGATCCTGACACCTAGAAACCTATTCTCGATAATTTTTATTAGAAGTACGACTAATTTTCCATCAGTGGTGAATGAATCCCAACAGTGATTTTATATGATTTTAGATAGCATTCAAAAGATTCTAGATTCTCCAATCTCTACCCAAGTGCACTCTCATTCATCCCTTTTCTATTTTGTTTTGCATTTGTTCATCCATAGTTTATTGTTTGCATATCACATTGTGTTTTCCAAAATTACATAAATCTTAGGTTTTGCATACATAATCATTCAATTAGTTCATATAACTATAGTTAGATCATTCCACTTAGTTTAAATTACATCATACATTGCATAATTTGAGTGAACCTTGTTGGCATATGGCTTTTGATGTTGTCATTTCCATGGTCCGCAAATCAGTATCTAGTCATACCAGCAGATAAGGTGAAGAATTATGTGTTACAGAGAAAATACTTGAAGAATAGGGTATCCAGTCTGACAGTTTCAATGGATCATTGTTTTGAGTTGTGGATCCCTAGGATTTCTTATTGAGCACATACGTTATCTTATTACTAAATTTTGTTGTGTTACATTATTTGCTATATGAGCTTGGAGGTCCGGTAGGATGTTGTCTATTTATTTTCTCATTGTGGATGACTTAGTGAATGTGGTATATTTTGGATGTATACAGAGAAATTATTTAAATTTATTTTGTGTTCAAACATTTAATTATGGGTCCAAGCTATTGTCTAGCTGACTTGTATGGGTGTGCATCAATAAGTGTTCATGATTTGGGCCAATAGTTGATAATATTTCTAAGTTTTGTCAAAGCTGGACTATGGCAACTTAATTTCTAGATGCGGATATATATAAAAGATTTGATATGTCATTTGATGTATGCAATGAGGAATGTGGTAGTGGTTAGCAAATATCAGAAGGGCGTTTAGGAATTATGCACGTGGTTTCACTTGTTCATTAGGATTTTTGCAGTGAGAGTTGTGCATAGCAGAGAAGAATTGTTCAATCAGTCAGAAGGACAGAAGATTACACTACAGAGCTAAACAAGAACTGTAATAAGGCATAGTATATGATACTACATCAATTCACTCTTTTGGATCTATTCCAAATCATTGTAGGGTAGTGAGCCCATCCATTTGAGTAGTGTGCTCTAAGCAGTGAGCTTGAATGCAAGTGCATTCCCATTTTGTACTTTTCATTTTGGGTATATTCATATTATATTGTGGATTGGCCATCCACCATGGTTTTTCCCCTAATAGGGTTTCCACGCAAAATTTTTGGTGTTATGGTGTTGTGATTATTTTATTTATGTTGATGCTTGTTTCTTTTATTGAATGGTTAAGTAAGTCAAAGGACAAAATAATAAAATTGAATTGATACACAACACTGATTCACCCCCCCTCTTAGTGTTGCTTGTTTCCAACAATTGGTATAAGAGTAGGTTCCTTGAAAGAAGTCTTACAACTTGAGGAGATCTTGGAAAGTGTTTTTCAATGGCTACAAGTAGTCTTCAATAGCAACTTATGGTGGCCCTTGATGATTTAGACCATTCAAAATATAAGAACCGGGAACTACAAGAGAATCTTAATAATGAAGAAAGGTTCATTCAATCACTGAAAGACAAAATCAATGAATAAAGGGATAAAATAAAGGAGTTATGTGGACAACTCAAATAGAAGAACAAAAGCATAGAAGATGAACAACTCATTCTGGCTCTGAAAGAGAAAATAGAAGAATGTGGAATTTTTTCCAAAAAGAATGCTACCTTGAAGTGTGAGATGGAATCTATCATGATGAGAATTACTAAGGAGATTGAGGATAGAAAGAAGAATGAAGAAAAAATTGTAGTCTTTGAAAGAAAAATCTAAACAATGTAGTCGATTAGATAATGAATTAGAGCAATCCAAGAACAATGAAGAAATGCTTGAAAAGCAACTTGATGATCTTAGAGATGAACTTGCTACTGCAAATGAGTATAAGGAGAAATTCAAAGCAAGCTCAACCAAACTTGATGAACTGATCAAAGGACAGAGGATTGATGGTGATTGACGAGGTCTTGGATATGAAGAAGGAGAAAGTTCCAAATCTAGACAAAGGAACCCTGGACAAAGGAACTCTAGACAAGGAAAATTTAGACAAGGAAATTAGATGAAAGGAGCTAGAAGAAATCTAGTAAGGAAACCAAATGCTCAAAGATTTAATGGCTATTGTTATGTTTGCAACAAATTTGGTCATATTGCTTCTCAGTTTAGGAGTAGAATGAATAAATGTAGACCATCATTCTCAGGTTAGTGCTTTAATTTCTATAAGTATGGTCACAAGTCAAGTGAATGCAAAAGAAATGGGTGAAGAAGAATCCCTCTATAGAAGGAAATGCACCTGCACTAGAAGCAACTTCTGGTAATTCCTCACGGAATTAATTTCATGCCTCTAGCTTGGGGGGAGCTATCAGGAAAAAATCTTAAACCCCCTCTTGTAAGTGAATAGTACTGGAATCTGGATGTATCCAGTATGAGAGTTGATGCTTTTTAGATGTTGTTCAACTAGTTAGAAGCATTAGTGAAGAATATTGGAGATTCGCATGAGTCATCTATCTCAATGCTTGAAAGGAAGGAAACCAGATGAGTTAGGGCAAGGGAATTAATTGAAAATTAAAAGAGTTAGGTATGTGGACAATAAAAGAATGGCTTCAACCCTCATTTTTCATATTGCATTTCGAGAAAAATGGTTTGAAGAGATCTGAAGTGATCATTGCAAGTTTGTGGAGAGATTCAAGCTCAAAGGAGAATCTGCGATCAAAATCCATTTTGTCCCTGAAAGGTATTTATTGAAAACCTGTAAATTCTTGTGATTGCAATCATGTCTACTCCTCTGGTAGGAAAATTTAAGGATATGCTACATCCAAAATTTAAATGGCATCTGTATAAGTCTATAAATATAGAGCCCTTAGGTGCATTTTCATTAGTGTCGTATGAAGTTCTGCATATTGAGGATATGAGGGCTTATGTGCATGTGAATATTGAAGACTTGGGAACCTATGACTTGATGGATTTGTATTCTCATCACATAATGCAAGCAGATTTTACTGTGAAACTAGAATTTAAAACCCTAGAAGATAATAAATTTGTACAATTTGTGAATTTCCCACATTTGAAGAAGATGATTGGGTTTGATATGTGTTGAGCCAAGTCCATGATGAATTCATGTGGTTAGAAGTGTTGTTTAAAATCACAAAAGAAGCTATATGTGTAGTTACGGATCAAAATTCCACAAGTAGACTTCTAGTTTTGAAGTCTATGAAGAATGATAAGGTTACAGATGTGATTGGATCACAATGGGATAGAAGGGAAATGACAATAGACGATGTTGCTATGGTGGATGTAAGGTTACAATAAATTATTATACGCTGTAAGATTTATCACTCAAGCTGAGTGAACTCAGTATCTAGCATAGCTATCTATGTAGCATATGAGATAGTCAAACATAGCGTAGACTATGACCTCTGTGAACTGCTCAAAAGCTAGTTATTGGAGAATTTGGGAAAAATCAAGAAGGATAAGAACATATTCAAATATGGTAACCTATTGATATGTATGTTCTACTTCTCTGGTGAAGTTCTAGGAGCTAGTAAAGTTCAATGGTGAAATGATGAATCAGTAGATATTCAAATAAGGAATATATTATTTGGACTGGGTGATCAACAAACCCGCAACACAATCCTATGGGGTTACTTTAAAAGATTTCAAAATTTAATGCATGCCAGAGAGATAATTCCTCCCACAATAGTGGAACAGTACAAGGACACTATTTGCTTCATGGTAGACATTGACTAGTGTCATATGGAAGTCGCTAATCCTAGAATAGTTTGGGTCATGCCTATGGGTTAAGAAGTAGATGAGAGCATTCTGAAGATGTGTGCAATACATCTATTGAATTCACCACTAGATCGGGGAGAAGAAAGGTTTGGTACCTATGCAGAGAAAATATTGTAGGTTCATTTAGAATTGAAAAAGCCCATGATAGTTAGAAGGGTAAGGAAAGAGATAGAAGCTTTTATAGAGAGTTTGGGTGGGCATTCTTGTGCATAAACTGAAAGAAATGAGAAGGAAAAGAGATGAAGCTAAATCAACTAAAAAGAAAGAAAAGGTAGAATCACCATGTTTGGGAACATCTCATGTTCAAACTAGATCTACCAAGAGTTCCCCTGAAGCTTGTTCAAATCAAGCCGAAGTTTCTAGAAAAGGGAAGAAGAATAAAAGCACAAGATCTTACAAAGTTGTGTCTACATATGAAGAGGAAGAGACTGATTCAAAAGTAGTAAGAGAGATAAAGGCTATGGGGACTTAGGCTATCAAATTGAACAAGAGAAAATATGTCGGTAAAGGAGAAGAAGAAAAGAAAAAGGCCAAAGTTGACAAGCCCAGTATGATTGTTGAGGAAGTTGAGAATGCAGCAGTGAAAGATGAAAATCTCAACCCACTCTGTGATTTGTATGAGACCTTTGATGAATCCGGTAAGAGAATTCTTGAAGCTATAATAAAGCACTTGAATTTTTTTAATAAAGCTCTTGTTGAAATCATATCTGGTTTTCCTACAAGTCTATATGAACTTTTGGAATCTAGGAGGTTGGGTGCTAGAATAGAAGAAGAAAATCTGAGGAAGAGAGTTCTTGTCGATTTGTGCCTGCAAATGACAATTGAAGAGATGGATTTATTCCTTGAAAAATCTAAAAAGGAATTTAAGAGAAAGACAAGAGTAAATAAACTCATGATTGGTGAGACTAATGTTGTCAGTGAAACTAAAGAATTTTTTTAGAATTTTGGTCAAGGGATAAGATTAACATTAAGGAAATCAATACTGAAAATGCTCAAGAAAATGAAGTAAATGTGGAGATAAATATAGGTAAAGAAAAGAATGTGGAAGAGGACAAAATGAATGTATCTGATCCTCTAGAATTTGAGGATATTCTGACTTCTCCCAATATGGAAATTACATACACCTGTTGTAACTAAGGTCCCTATTGAGGTGTTAGTCGAGGAAAAAGAGATACATATTGAAGAAGTTGAAATGCCTAAAGTCACTCTTGAATCAAAATCTAAGGATGAAAGAGAAAAGGATCAAGACAAAAGAACAAAGGAAGTGAAGAGATCTCTATTGGAGCAACAATAAGAATCAAATCCTGAGTTGGATGAAAGCTCAATTAATCTATCCAATTTTTCTCCAATTCAGATGATGAAGGTCACTAAAATTTCTCAAGCCAAAGCCAATGAGAAGATACTACATTCTCACATTGAGGACAGTGAACTGCTAAATCTCACTTCTATATTTTTATAGAAATTAATGACTACTTATGCTATGGACCCGTCAGGTTCCTCTTCTAGTGAGCTAAGGAAGCTGATAAATTCTGTAGAATGTCATTTTGAATCTTTTTAGAAATCAGCTTTGGTTAAGGTGAAAAAGGAGTTCAAGGAAAAGAGAGTTGGTAGCCTAAATGAATTGATTGCCAAAGACAAAGTCATGTTAGGTACTTGCATGAAAAATATTCAAAATACTCTGTCTGAAGGAGGAAAAGTGTACAAGTCTTCCTTGGTCTTGTTAAAATTTACTGAAGAAAATGAGAAGGTGAAATACATTGAACAACAGTTGGTCACTATTTCCAATACCTTTGACCCATTAGCCAATAGTGTTTGTAAACAAGAAAGCCAGGTAATGTCTTTGTTTAACCCAAAAAAGAGTCTAAAACTTGAAAATGAAAGGATTATTGGGAGAGTTTGTGAACTTAGGGGATTAATAAGCACAAAGATTGAGATAATGGTGAATTATTTGAAAGAGGCTAAAGATGCTATAGATGTTCCTGATATGGTAAGTCTCAAAGAAACAAAAACTTTGTCATATCTTCTTTGCGGTCATGTAAGCATTTTGAAGAGTTTGAGAAGTGTTTGGGACTCAAACTTAAGTGGATTGAAGAATGACTTTGTAGATGTCTTCAAATTTTTGTAAGTCTCAGATTATGTTTGTATAGTTTTGCAATTTTAGATTCCCCAATTTTGTCATTGATGTCAAAGGGGGAGAGAGTGTCATGAAAAATGCCTTAATATTCCTAGGGGGAGTAGTATTTTAAATTTTGGAAGTTTACATACTAGCTTCAGCAATTAGTCATTTTTCACTAAGTGTTGCCATCAATGCCAAAGGGGGAGATTTTTGGCATATGGCTTTTGATGTTGTCATTGATGGCAACTAGAGTCATTTCCATTTTCCATAGATCAGTATCTAGTCATACCGGTAGATAAGGTGAAGAACTATATGTTACTTGCAGAATAGTTTAAGAACAAGGTATCCATTCTAACAGTTTCACCAGATCATCGTTTTGAGTTGTGGATCCCTAGGATTGCTTGTTGAGAATGCATGTTATCTTATTACTAAATTTTGTGGTGTTGCATTAGTTGCTATATGAACTTGGAGGTTTGGTAGGATGTTTTTTGTTTATTTTCTCATTGTGGTCGACTTAGTGAATGTGGTGTGTTGTGGATGTATAGAGAGAAATTATTTAAATTGTTTTTATCTAAAAAAATTTAGTTATGGATCCAAGCTATTATCTAGCCAACTTGTATGGGTGCACATCAATAAGTGTTTATGATTTGGGCTAACAGTTGACAATATTTCCAAGTTTTGTCAAATTTGTCGTATAGTGACTTAATTTCTAGATGCAAATATATATAAAATATTTTCTATGTCATTTAATGTATGCAATGAGGAATGTGGTAGTGGTTAGCGAATATCAGAAGGGTGTTTAGGTGATTATGCATAGTTTCACTTGTGCATTAGGATTTTTGCAGTGCAAGTTGTGCAGAGTAGAGTAGAATTGTTGAATCAGTCAAAAGGGCAAAAGATTACCTATAGAGCTAAACAGGAACTGTAATCAGGCATAGTAGATGCTAATTCATCATATCACTCTTTTGGATCTATTCCAAATCATTGTAGGGCAGTGGGCCCATCCATTTTGAGCAATGAGCCTAAATGCAAGTGCATTCCCATTCTATACTTTTCATTTTGGGTATACTCATATTATATTGTGGATTGGCCATCCACTGTGGTTTTTCCCCTAATAGGATTTCCACGTAAAAATTCTGGTGTTATGGTGTTATGATTATTTTATTTTTGTTGATGCTTGTTTCTTTTATTGAATGGTTAAGTAATTTACAGGACATAATAATAAAATTTAATTTATGCACAACATTGATTCACCCCCCTCTTAGTGTTGCTTGTTTCCAAAAAGCCTCACTAGACTTTTGGCCCTACTTTCTCCTTTTAGGTGAAAAACCCTAGAAGTGCAAGAAAGGTCTAGGGTGCCAGAAACTAATGGTTCAAATTGAACTTAACTTCACCTTGAACTAGTGTTTTGAGGTATTTTACACATCCACATTAGCTCTTGGGCCCTTGCAAACTTAATAAAATGCATTTATCGATGTCTTGTAAAGGTATTGCAAAGTGTTGTAAATTATTTTCACACTTTGCTAGACTATTATTTAGCATTTAAGTCTAATGGACCTATTTTTCCCTTAATTCAATATTGTAAAATGTATTTAATTTTCTTCTCACATTAATCTAGAAGGCTTTTAAATTAAAACTGACCTCATTCTAGTGTTGTAATGTTTTTTACACATTCACATTGGATCTTGTGCCTTTTTAGGGTAATTAGACCTCATTTAAATGTTGTAGAATGTATTTAAACATACTTTCACATTGAAATTTGTGTCCCTAGCCCTAATCACCCTTTATATAATTATTAATAGGCCCCTAAGACCTTTATTTTTGCATCGCAAGGCATATTTTGGCTAATATCTCAAAAAAACACTTTAAAACCTCAAAATATTGAAGACCCACCTCAAAAACCTCAAGGTGGGACTCACTCACCACCTTGGGAAAATATGTCCCCTTAGATGGAACCCATTCACCAAGTATGGTGAATGAGTCCCTTGTGGGGACTTTCTAAAAATTGAGCAGGAAAATTACAATTCTAATTTGAATTTTGATGAATGTTAGCCTTGGTGATGCAATAAAAATTGCTAAACCACATAAACACATGGTACTTCATACCCAAACTCATTTTAGAGAAGATCAAATTAAACATCTCAACTTATTCACTTGACTTTTCATCAAAAACTCTTACAATTTTAGTTGATTCTTCCATTTTTCAAAGCCATAGAACATCAAACTTGGCTCCTATCATTCTTAAACCCAAGAACATATTACCCTTCATCAAACTTGAGTAATTTAAAACAAAACCATATCAGAATTTTTTTTTTTCATTCATTCATCCAACTCACATAACTATGTACCAACATCCCTCAATAAACATAAGACAAAAATGCATCATTGACGGAATTAAATCCCCAACTCCTACTGACCTCATAATCACAATATAACATCATCATTTTGTCAGTAATAATTAGAACATACTACCCTATACTTTGTTTTGATAGAAGCTTCAATTTCATGCATTTAGTCACCATTGTTCCACATGAGTTTCATCTTTCTCAACACATCAAATACAACATGAATAAGTTCTAACCCATATCCAAACACATAGTCATCAATAATATCACCAAATATATAGTTTCTAGGCATTAAATACCATTCTTTCCATTGTTTTGACAGATTCTCTGTTTTAGCAGACAAACCATCATTTCCTTTGTAGGTCATCAAAACCCTTAATCGGGTGATTCTTTTCCATTAATTTTGTATATCCACAATCCCAATGTACATTTAGGAACCTTTTTTTACATATCATAACATATCAAAACCTCTCAATAGTTTATCATAAAGAAATTACCAGATTTTAGACTGCACACTAGGAAAGGCTACAAATTTAGGCCTATTTTACAAAGTAAGTGCTCTCTCATCACCACCAAAACATTATAGAACCCCAAAAATTATTTAGTCATATCTCAAAATGTATTATTTCATCATTCTTAAGGGTTGAAAGGTTTAAATACACATTGATCTATTAAACCCTTATTTGTAGGTTGAATAACACTAAATCAATGAGGGTTTATTGGAAAAGCATGTTGCAAACCTCAAAATCACTTGCCACTATTACAAACACTCTTCAATGAGTCTACACAAACATAATTAATCATCCTCATACCATTACAAAGGTCATTTCTTCCATTGGACTAGCTTGTAGGCACCAACCTTATATGGAAAACTCTATTTTTTGCTTGAAGTAGCAGAAATTCATGTTCTCGACTTCCCTACACTACAAACACACACATAAAATAACATGAAAATAAAATAAATCCATTCCACCAATCAACCTAATCCTTCATTAGTGGAATGGAAAATTTTCCTCTAAAAGACTCTCAAACCCCAATTTGAGGGCTACAACAGTTACAGTGGAAAAATGCTCTTGTTCCCTCTAAATTGTATAATAAGTCCTCAAATTACTATATAAATGAGGCTAACACTCTGACTAATAGAAAACAAACCAATGATTTAACTTCTAAGATGACGTACAGTCTGTACAAGATTGAAACAAGATGAAAAATGCTGCTAATATAGAAAAGATGGATATTTTATTTAATACTTGGTTCAAGAATACAAAGATCTTCTTTCTCTCACCCCTTACATGCTTTTCAAGATGTTCCCCACTTAAAAACTACCTCTTCAACCTCCCTCATCAATCTATCCTTTCAGTTTCTCAAAAAGAATCTTGATCTTCCTTGATTTGTGCTTTTTCCCAACTTAGCAACTTTTACAATTTCTTTGAAATTTTGTTTTCTTTTCTCATCCTTTGAGCACCTAGAACCTATTTGTGACCTTTTTCAAGCTTTTACATTAAAAACATATAAAGTTGAGCAAGGTGCTCCTACACCACTTGGGGATCAAAATAAGGGCCATCTTAGTGCCTTGCCTATATAAGAAAGCTTTCAAATCCTCATTTCATCCAAGCAACATAAGGTATTCAAGTTTTCAAGTCAAGCAGGCAAGAGTTAAGCATTTCAAGGTCATTGAGATAGCTTTCCAAGATCATTTCTAAGGTATTCAAGGGCATAATTCTTCATCAATTGTTGTTGCAATCCAAGATCTATCATAACAAAAAGTTTCCAATTGCATTATCTTATGTTCATGCTTCATTATCTTATTTTATCATTTTGGTTTAATTACCCAAAAGGGGTTTAACAAAGGAAAACCCCTATTCCCTAAAAGTCAACATTTTCTCTTTCTTTGTGTGATTGCATATCTAGGTGCTTTGAAGGCTTGGACATGATTGAAGAACAAGTTGCAAACTTGATGAAGTCATCTCCCTACTTGCAAGGTCAAAATCTTCACAAAAAGGCACTTACAGCCCTGATAAATTAGGGTTTTAGATCAGAACACTTGGAGGAGTAGAAAGAGTGGACCGAGAGGTGAAGATCAAAACTTTGGATTTCTAGAAAATCCAAACTACACTCATTCACTACAAGTGGCAGATGAGTCCCATTTTTGGTCAATTTTGAGATTTTGGCATTTTTGGATACCCTTTTACGAGAAACTTGTTCCTATGTAGAAACCCTGATTTGGGACTGATTTTCCCAAATTGGAGAATGAGTCCCAATGGGCCAAAATTTCAAAATTAGTAGCATTTCTAGTCTTCATTTGATCCCCAACAAGTTTCCAAGTGCATAGTTCCAATTTTATTCTTCTTGCATTTTCAAGTTATTTAGTTCAATTTTACATATCATACTTGTTGGACACTAGGAACACTAAGAGGGGGGGTGAATCATTGTTCAACTAATTTGATTATCAAATTAGATCTAAAACTAACAACAACAATGAATAATCCTTTAATTGCATTCATAACACATGAATAGATGAAAGCATACAATGACATTAATGAACACCATAACACCAAATATTTTTACATGGAAACCCTATTAGGGGAAAAACCACATTGGAGATTAGTCCACAAAGTATAATATGTTAAAAGTATGATAAAAGGGGAATGCACTTGCATTCAGGCTCACTGCCTAGAGCTCACTGCTCAAAAGAGAAGGCTCACTGCCTTACATGTATAATTGATATTACAATAGGATTTTGAATTGAGAGTATAGCATCTACAAATTCTTGGATTTAGTTCCACTGAAGCACACAATCAAACTTTGGACCTTCTGTCCATTTCACACTTTTCCTCAACTCTAATTCTCTCTGCTCTGCTTTCCTACTAAAAACCCTTCTATAGCACAACCAAAATTCTCTCAACAGATCTTCTAATGTCAATTGTTCTATTATTTTTCACACACACATGCATTTCTTTCCACACCATACACATCACACATATATACATACAAATGATTTTCCTATCTCCTTTATATACAAGTAAAATAGAAAATCAATGTATGTCAGCCTTCCAACAAAATAATATTTTTTCTTAAGTCAGCCCAAATTACAAGTTATAACCTTTTGCATACCTACACAAGTTAGATAGACTTATAGTAGGGACCCAAACCAAGGTACCAAACATAATAAATATCATATTACATTCTTCACATACATTTGTGATACACCATATTAAGCATGTTGCCCACAATGATAGAATAAACCATGAATCATACTACCGAAACTCTTAACTCGAACACTGATCCATGCAACACTATAAAACACACCAGTAAGATAGTATACATGATAGGAAAACTTCCTAGTGGATCCACACAACAAGATAGTGATCCAGTGGAGTGATCTAATTGACTGTCAATTGGATGTCATGTTCTTCACACTTTCTGCCGGTAGAATGCAAAATCTTGCTTTCCTTTCCAGTGGGAGAAATATTAACACTATGGATCATACTGCTGACTTTAGTTGCCATCAATGATAACACAAGTAGCCAAAAACAATCTCTTGGATCCATATGCCAACAATCTCCCCCTTTGGCATTGATGGCAACACTTCGTGAAAATTTTGACTAAGTGTCGAAACCAAAACCATCAAAATCAAAATTGTTGCTCCTCCTATGGATGCCAGGGAATTTTTCACTCCATTCTCTTCCCCTTTCACATCAATGAAAAATATTCAACTAAATCCACTTTCCTTATTACTATAATACACTTCTTATTCTTTCCCCTTAGCAAAATAGAGAGTTGGAAACAAAATTTTGAAAACTACTGCAAAAATCAAAAGATTATCTTATACTTAGCTTTAATTTCTAGAAGGAATTTCTTCTAGGAGCTCACCATAATCCCAATGGCTATAATTAGGTTGTTATTCTCTAATGTTCTATTAATAATCTGAACAAGAGACTCAGGAATAGTAATTGCTTCTTCCATCTTTTCTCCTGTCTTGAGAACTTCAATCATTTGCTCTAATCTCCCTTCAGTGAGGTCCTTGACTTTCCAGAAGGTATCTATAAGAGTATTCCTAGCAGAATGAACTTTTGCATGCTCAACCTACAAAGCATGAACCTTCTTCTTCACTTCTCCATCCTTTTCTGAAGACATATTGTATTCTTGTTCGACCCTGACAAGCTCCTTTTCAATTTCTTCTACGTTTTCCTTATACTTCCCAGTAACATGAGGCCACCTTACACAATAATTAAAGACTTTATTTTCTAAATCAATGCACTGCCTCAGCACATTCATTTTCTTTTTTAGCTTAGCTATCAATAGTCTAAACTGCATCTTCAAATGGGAAATTATTTCTTCCTCTTTCTTATCTAAAGGCACAAATTCCATAGCTTCCTTGATACACTCAATTAGTTCTTCTAGGAGAACATTCTATAGACTTTCCAATTCAATATTGTTATCAACAAGGTATCTTGCTAGAGTATTCTCCATAAAATCCTGCTCATAGGATGGTCCATTCAACCATATACTAGTTATCTTTTGCATACCTTCTTCATCTTGAATAATCTGCATTATCTTTGATTTGAACAAAGCACCTTCCTCATCACTTTCTTCTGCCACTATTATCTTAGGTTCACCAAGTTTTGGCTGATCTCTAGAAATATATTCCTCAGAATCTTCATCCTCTACATCCACAACCGACTAATCTTTCCCTTATTCCTAAATTCTTACTAACTTGGGTGCTAGAGGAGTGACACCAACCAAATCTCTACCTTTTTTCAACTTTTTCTCTACCTTCCCCAAAGAGGATCCAACTTCTATTATTTTCATTAGAAGAGGGATAACACTAGCACCAAACTTCTCTAATACATTCCTAAAGAAATTTTCATATACTCACTCACCATTTTCAAAAGAGCTGTAATGATCAGAGATTTGCTTATAGATTGGCCTATCTTTCTTCCACACAACATTGCCATTTAGAGGCATAAAATTAAGAAAATGCATCATAATTCATATTGCAAGAGTGCCAACCTAAAGGGGTAGTCTATATCCTTTGTTAATTGAACATTCTCCATGAGTTGATCCTTCATTAGACTATATAGGTCAAAATCCTCATTTTCAATTATCATTTTATGAGAGATATATACAACACCTATTGAGGTTGATCCTTCTTGGTTTTTGAAGTAGATATTATAAGAGATCCCATGTGCCACATACCTTGTCAAAGGATCTACAATCAATGCGATTATCAGAGCCCTTTAACCACCCCTTATTATGGTTAGGGATTCGATCTCAACATTATGAATCAAATTCTTCTTCAGAATGTTACCAACATTGCACAGCCCAGTTAGATTCTTGATTACACCATCAAAAATTTGATAGGGTTTATCCAAGATGAGAATATCACTGTCTAGACTGTTTACAATAAAATGAATCACATCCACATTGACGAAATGAGGGAATTTGTTCCATATATCCAATTTTTTGTGCTATGATCCCCCAAGCTGCCTCAAATTGACAAGAGACAATATATTTCTTTCATCCCTAACGTTTTGACTACTATACTCATCCAGAGTTATCAATCCTTGGATTTGTTTCATTTTTCAAGCCAAACAAGGTTCTATCGATCGCCAAATTTTTTTTGAATGAATAAGTAATAGGAATATCTAAATATTTTGTAGCTGAATTGACCTTTTGCACTTTTAATTTTTTCTCAAGAAGCTCTCCAACTATTCTCTTCAATCCATAGTGACAAATTAGGGTTCCAAGTGCCCTTTTATAACTTTGCATACTTAACTTTTTGTTGTAATAAATGTGTTGTCTAGTTACACTACAAGCTTCAGACAACAAGTGAAGAATTCGACAATAGACCCACACTACTTCATTCTTCTCAACAAGTGATTGCTAACACTTTTATCAATGAATAACACAAAAATTGATGCCATCCAGAGATTTGGTGCCAGCTATACATAGGGGGGCAAGATATTTTCATGAGAAACTCCCCCTAGGCCACTGGCTTGAAATCAATTATCAAAAGAGTTACTAGAGGGAGCTTCTGATACAACTTTATCGCATTCACTTTTCTTCACCCATGTTTTCTTCATCTAGTCTTTGATCTCTTCCATAGATAATTTTTCTTTTCCTTTGTTGTCTTTCTATGTATTTTTTCTTTGATAAACTAGACTTCTTTGATTTATGACTCTAGTCCAGTAGAATCTCACAATGTGCCCAAATTTGTTACAATTATAGCATACCGGATTCTTCTATCTATACCATCCATTCCATTGATTTACTTTTGACCTACATTGATTAGAAACATGTCCAAATATTCCATAGGTATAGCATTTAATGCTATTTTCACTAACAGACATATTTCTTCATTCTAATGCCTTATGACCATACTTTTTGCATTTAAAACATTGGCTAGAAAATGATGGAGCACTAGGTTTTATCTTCCTTCTACATTGAGAAGCCATATGTATAAATCTATTACAAGCAAAGAAATGCCCATTAAATTTTTGAGCATTAGGTTGCCTTACTAGATGACTTCTGCCTTTATTTTTCTTTTCAGGGTTCTTCTATCTAGATCCAAACCTCTCACCCTTCTCATAACTGATACCTTGATTATCATTTGCATCCTTTTGACTTTTGGTTATCTCATAAAGCTTAACAAAACTCATATTGAACCTTTCCTTGAATTCATTTGCAGTAGTAAGTTCATTTCCAAGAATAACTGTTTGTCTTTCAAGTTCATGCTCATAGTGTCTAGCCTATTGTAGTTCAACCTCCATCTAAGTGATTCTATTACTGATTCTGCTACATTCTTTAGATTTTTCTTTCAAGGACTGGGCCATATTTTCCTTGTTCTTCTTTCTTCCTTCATTCTCTTTGGTAAACTTCATTGCCATAGATTCGATTTCAAGCTTAAGAGTTGTATTGTCCTTGGCAAGATTTTCACATTCTCCTATTATCTCTCTTAGGGTTTGATTCAGATGGACATAATCTAGACCTGTGCTTTCCTCTTGCTTCAACTGGTCACATAGTTCCTTCCTCTTTTCCCTTGAATCATTAATCTTATCCTTCTGTGATGAAATGAATTTTTTGGCATCTACAAGATTTTCTTTTAGCTCCATGACCTCTACTTTGGATTGATAAAGATCATCAAGTGCTACAATAAGTTGTTGTTGAAAACCACCAGCGTCCATTGTATTTCAGGATCCAACTCAAGCTATTATACTTCTTAAGAGAAACTAGCTCTGATACCAATTGTTGGACACTAGGAAAACTAAGAATGGGGCTGAATCAATGTTCAACTAATTTTATTATCAAATCAGATCTAAAACTAACAACAATAATGAATAATCCTTTAATTGCATTCATAACACATGAACAAATGAAAGCATGCAATAACATTAATGAACACCATAACACCAGATATTTTTATGTGGAAAACCTGTTAGGGGAAAAACCACAGTGGAGATTAGTCCACTAAGTATACTCTAATAAAAGTATAATAAAAGGGGAATACACTTGCATTCAAGCTCACTTCTTAGAGATCACTGCTCAAAAGAGAAGGCTCACTGCCTTACAAGTATAATTGAGATTACAATAGAATTTTGAACTGAGAGTACAACATCTACAAATGCTTGGATTTAGTTCCACTAAAGCACATAATCAAGCTTTGGACCTTCTATCTAATTTGCACTTTTGCTTTGCTCTACTTTCCTGCTAAAAAACCTTCTATAGAACAACCAAAATTTTCTCAATAGGTATTCTAATGTCAACTGTTCTATTTTTTTTTGAACATAGATTCCTTTCTTTCCACACCATACACATCACACACATATACATAAAAATTATTTTCCAATCTCCTTTATGTACCCACAAAACAGAAAATCAATGTATGTTAGTGCTACGCCCTTAATATTAGTGTACATCGGGTTATGAATAGTCAGCTTGTGGCTATCTTAACTCTCTATTAAGTCATATTATCATTAGTATATTGTTATTTAGTTGTTTAGGTCAGCCTAAGTCTTATATAGGTGTGCATAATTCATCCTAGGTGATATCCTTGGCATAAATAGGTATATATAGGAGGTTGTGAGTTTTATTTCATCATCAAGTTGTGAAGTGTGTTCTCATTAGAGATATTTGGAGGTTTTCCCCCTCGAAGTGGCTTGATATTCTTAGTTATTATCAAGTATTTGCAGCATATTTCATATCATATTCTTCTATTATGCAAGTTATTTCATAACAAGTGGTATCAAAGCATGATCTTGGCACCGTAGAGGCAAGGTTTTTCTCAATTTTGGAGGCAATTTTGGGAAGAGCGTATCTTTCATATTTTGGAAAATTGTTTTCTGATTTTTAAAGGGTTTTTTAATAACATATTGAAGAAGATAAAGTCCAGTTTTTATAAGAATTGGAGTACAATTAAGAGAATTATTGTAGAATTAGGGTTTCTACACCTTTTTTTTTTTTGGAATCTACATATCTCGCACATCTTGTCAAATTGGAGTTTGATTTATTGGGTTTTTGAATACATACTAAAGGATATTACAGTAAAATTTTTAGAGAATTTTAGTTTCATTTGTGTGATTTATTTAACCATTAGTGGTTTCCATCATGACGGGGCCTACAACAAGGGGTAAAAAGAATGTTGTCACTCTGGGGAAGACTCCTGATAAGGATGGGGTAACAATAGAGGATATTAATCCTAATGAGGAAATAAATAAGGTCAAGGAAGAAATTTCCTCAATTAAGATGGATATGTTTGACCTTAGAGAAGATATATCAGACATGCAAAACATGTTAAGCACCTACATGGCTGAACCAAGAAAGGAGTTCTCAAGCACCCAAGGTGAATATTCTAGGTTAGCTACCATTGACACAAGCTTTAGTACTCATATGGGATCTAGGAATTTATTTCCAAAGGTGAATATGTGTAAGTTCAATGGAAAGGATCCTCTAACATGGATAAACCAAATGGAGATTTTTTTTTAAATTCACCAAATACCAAATGGAAAAAAGGTCACGATGGCTTCCCTATATCTAGAACCAAATCAATTCATTTGATATCATTGGATTTGAAGTCATCGAAGGAAAAGGAGGCTCACCGTCTCATGGTCAATTTTTACAGAGGAACTCCAAGCACAATATAGCAATAGTGTGATAGACAACTTCTTCAGCCAGTTGGCTAAACTTCAACAAACAAGATCAGTGAAGGATTATATTCAACAATTCCAAAATCTATCCTTAAGAGTGGATACAATTACAGAGGAAAACTTGAATGAATTATTCTTGGGTGGTCTCAAGGATCACATTCAACATGAGGTACGCATGTTTAGCCCTAGTTCCATAAATGAGTCTTTTATCTTAGCACACAGGGTAGAGGAGAAGTATTTGATTCCTAAGAAGCAAGGGGGCTAATGTGACAAGAGAGAAAGGATATTCAACACAACCTACTAAGTTGACTCCATAGAAAATTGAGGAGAAAAGAGAAAAAGGGTTGTGTTTCAATTGTGATAACAAATACAGTCAAGGACATAAATGTAGTGAAAAGAAATTGTTCTATATCGAAGGTCCAGGTGAGGAAGAAGAGGAGGAACCCATACTAGAGGATTAAAGGGAGTCAAATGAGGAATCACATTATTCTCAACTAATCATTTATTGTCATGCACTCTTAGGTTTTAGTGCTCCACAAACTCTCAAGGTGGTGAGGTTCTTAAAGAAGTAGAAGGTAATAGTGTTGATCGACTCAGGTAGTACTCATAATTTCATCAACAAAAAGTTAGCTACTCGTCTAAATTGTTTTATATATCTAGCTCCAGAGTTTCAAGTTTTGATTGTAGATGGTGGTATAGTTAGTTATTCAGGGAAGTGTCATAGCATTAAATTATCCATGGGAGATTATCAACTTGATACCCCAATGTATGTGATATCCATGGGTGCAGCAGATATTGTTTTGGGAGTACAATGGCTTACTACATTAGGAACGATTGAGATGAACTTCCAAGAACTATTCATGAGATTTCAATAAGAAGGAAGGCTAGTAGAGCTAAGGGGGTTGAAGGAAAAATCCCCACAAATGGTAAGCTCTCATCAAATGTAAAAGTTTCTTAAAAAAGGAGTAGATGGATTTTTGGCCCAATTATGTTCATTAGAAGTCTCTCAATCTAATGCTCCTACTCATCCAGATTTGCAAGCTATAATTGATCGTCACTCAATTGTTCTTGGAGATATGCCTAAAGGAATTCCTCCTAAGAGGGATCATGATCATGCCATACAGTTATTCCTAGGGAGCCAACCACCAAACATCAGGCCTTACAGGTATCCACACATACAAAAGAGTGAGAGAAAAAAATGTTGAAGAGATGCTAGAGGCAGGAATTATCAGGCATAGCCAAAGTGCTTACTCCTCACCTGTGGTGATGATACGTAAGAAGGATGATACTTGGCGTATGTGTCTAGATTATAGAGTCCTCAACATGTACACCATTAATGGTAAGTTTCCAATTCCACTCATTGATGATTTGCTAGATGAATTGAATGAAGCTATGTATTTTACCAAGTTAGATCTTAGATCTGGTTATCACCAAATTTGGATTAAGGAGGAAGATATTTGTAAGACAAAATTTCAGACTCATGAGGATCATTATGAACTTTTGGTGATGCCATTTGGTCTTACCAATGCACCGTTTACATTCCAAAGTTTGATGAATTCCATTTTTAAGTTCTTGAGAAAATTTGTGTTAGTATTCTTTGATGATATATTGATTTATAGCGAGACTTGGGAAGAACATTTGCAACATGTGGACCAAGCATTACAAATACTTGAAGATCATAAACTCTATGCTAAGACATCCAAGTGTTCGTTTGGTCTTACAAAGGTGGAGTATTTGGGACACATAGTTTCACATGAAGGAGTAAAGGTGGACCCTAACAAAATTAAGACTATCATGGAATGGCCTATTCCAAAAACCATTAAGAAACTGAGAGGTTTCTTGGGATTGATAGGGTACTATAGAAGATTTGTGAAAAATTATGGTCGTATAGCAGCACCTCTCACCACTCTATTGAAGAAGGATTCTTTTCATTGGAACGAGTCTGCCAATACAACATTTGAGAGATTGAAGGAGGCTATGTGTACAACTCTAGTGCTTGCCACTCCTAACTTCACCAAGGAATTCATTTTGGAATGTGATGCTTATGGAAATGGGATAGGAGCAGTGCTCATGCAAGAAGGTTGACCAATTGCTTTTGAGAGTCGTCAATTAAAAGGTAAGAATCAACTAAAACCTATTTATGAGAAGGAAATGCTAGCAATCCTCCATGCAGTGAAACAATGGAGGCCTTATCTATTGGGTAGACACTTCAAGGTTAAGACAGATCATGATAGCCTAAAATATTTTTTGGAACAAAGACTATCTTTTGAAGAGCAACAAAAATGGGTCACTAAGATGTTAGGATATGACTTTGAGGTTGTATATAAGAAAGGAAAAGAAAATATTGTCGCAAATGCACTTTCAAGGAAGGATGAGAAAGATGAATCCTTATTTTGTTCCCTTTCAATATTACAAGCAAATTGGGTGGAGGAAGCCAAAGCAAAGTGGAAAAATGATGTTACGAAAAGTAATCTCATCAAACAATTAAAAAGTGATCCTAGTAGTTTAGATAAGTTTTGTTGGAAGGGAGATACTCTTTGGTATAAAGAGCATTTGTATCTCTGCAATAATTCCACACTTAAAAACAAGATTTTCACAGAGTTGCATGAGTCTTCAGTGGGTGGTCATTCAGGATTTTTGAAGAAATATCATCGATTCAAGCAAGATTTTTTTTGGGAAGGGCTAAACGGTGATGTTCAAAAATTTGTGGCTGAATGTTTGGTTTGTCAAAGGCATAAAGGGGAGACAATTAAGACACCAGGTCTCTTGCAACCCTTATCTATTCCTAGCCAGCATTGGGAAGAGGTATCCATGGACTTCATCACAGGGCTTCCCAAATTTAAAGGTCATAATGTCATCATGGTGGTAGTTGATTGGCTCACTAAATATGCACATTTCATTGCATTAGCACATAGAAAGTGTAGTGGAAAAATATTTTTTGGAGAATATCCAAAAGCTACATGGTACACCTAAGGTTATTGTTAGTGATCGTGATGCTATCTTCACTAGTCACTTTTGGAAAGATTTATTCTCATGTTTGGGTACTCAATTGGCTCATAGCTCTTCATACCATCCTCAATCAGATGGGAAAACTGAGGTTGTTGATAAGTGTTTTGAAGGATATCTACATTGTTTCACTTCAAAGAAATAGTCTCAGTGGGTAGATTGGTTACCACTTGCAGAATGGTGGTATAACACTTCTTTTCATAGCTCATCAAAAATGTCTCCATTTTTGGCACTTTATGGATATCATCCTCCTTCCATCACATCATCAATAAAGGTGTCCCCGATAGTTTAGGTAGTAGAAGACCACTTGCAGCATCAACAAAAAGTACTTTCAGCACTCAAGGAGAATTTAGCCATGGCCCAAAATTGAATGAAACAACAAGCAGACCAACATCATAGTGAAAGAAGTTTTGAAGTTGGGGATTGGGTCTTCTTGAGATTGCAGCCTTATAAGCAAATCTCACTAAAGCAATAAAAAAAGAATAATAAGTTGTCTCTAAGGTATTATGGTCCATACCAAATCATGCAAAAGATCGGTATTGTTGCCTTCAAGCTTGAGTTGCCACCAACAACAAAGATACATCCAGTTTTTCATGTTTCCTATTTGAAGAGGGTCATTGGGCATAATATTCCCACTCAAACAACACTACCAGAGCTCGATGAAGGAAGAATCATTTTGGAACTAGAGTGCATTCGTCAAACATGCACAAAGAAGCTAAGGAATAGAACTCTCACTGAGTATCTCATCAAATGGAAGAATTTACCAGTTGAAGATGCCACATGGGAGGACGAGGATTTCATTCAAAAGTATCCAAACTTGATTAGCATTGAGGACAATGCTTCTTTGAAGAAGGGGGGCATGCTACGCCCTTAATATTAGTGTACATTGGGTTATGAATAGTTAGCTTGTGGCTATCTTAACTCTCTATTAAGTTATATTATCATTAGTATATTGTTATTTAGTTGTTTAGGTCAGCCTAAGTCTTATATAGGTGTGTCTAAGTTGGCCTAGGTGATATCCTTGGCATAAATAGGTATATATAGGAGGTTGTGAGTCTCATTTCATCATCAAGTTGTGAAGTGTGTTCTCATTAGAGATATTTGGAGGTTTTCCCCCTCTAAGTGGCTTGCTATTCTCAGTTATTATCAAGTATTTGCAACATATTTCATATCATATTCTACTATTGTGCAAGTTATTTCATAATAGTTAGACTTTCAACAAAATAGTATTTTTGCTTAAGTCAGCCCAAATTACAAGTTATAATCTTGTGTGTACCTACACAAGTCAGCTAGACTTATAGTAGGGACCCAAACCAAGGTACCAAACATAAGAAATAGAAGATTACATTCTTCACATACATCTGCAATACACCATATTAAGCATGTCGACCACAATGATAGAATAAACCATGAATCATACTATCGAACCTCTTAACTTGAACACCAATTCATGTAACACTACAAAACACACTAGTAAGATAGTATACATGTTAGGAAAACTTCCTAGGGTATCCACGCAACAAGATAGTGATCCAGTGAAGCGATTTAATTAACTGTCAACCAGATGTCTTGTTCTTCACACTTTCTACCAATAGAATGCAAAATCTTACTTTCCTTTTTGGTGGGAGAAATACTAACAGTGGATCATACTACTGACTTTAGTTGCCATCAATGACAACACAAGTAGCCAAAAATGATCTCTTAGAGCCATATGCCAACAACACTATGTTTTCAAACATTTTGTGTTTTCCAACTTTACACTTGGTGGTGAACCCCTCATTAGACATCACTCAATCCCTATAACCTTCCCTTTGTAATATTTCAATCTCCTTTGCATTGAAATCTCAGGGGTTTGTTCTTGAGTAAATAGTGGACTTTTGTCTCTCCTTTTCGATCCAAAACCCTAGAAGCGAAAGAGAGCACAAAATTCTCTTATTCAGTAAATAAATACAATTTACAACATTAAATTAAGGTAGAGTTAGGTTTATTTAGCTTAAAAAGGGCCCAATACCTAATTTGGATGTGTAAAACACCTCACAACACTAAATCAAGGTAACATTAACACCAATTTATCATTAATTATTCTCGAATCAAGTGTGAAAATGCATAGGGATACATTTTTCTACACTACAATCGCTATCAAGAAGACACATCACATGATGTAATAATACCACACTTTGAAGCAAACAATAAGTAGACATGTGTGTGCCCCAACTTTAAACAAATTTCTAAACACCATGCTATGAGTAATTCCTTTAAAGTAGAGCACAATAAATGACAATACATGAGATCTTCATTCAAAAATCCCTATCTAAAACATATATTTCCAAGTAGAGGTATGCCATGAAAAGGAAGGTTGCCCCCCATATGAAATTATAAGATAACACATAAGGGATCCATAGATTTGGAGAAAACATATGTCTTTGCTACAATGATATAATTGATCTTGGAACCATCATAAATCCTTAAAAAGCTCATTGAACAACAAGCACAAAAGAAGAATTCCAACGATAGAGTGAAAACAAAGGAAAGCTTTTGGGTAAACATGGAATAGACTTGCCTCTTTTAAATCATCTTCGCCACAAAATGCTTTTGATTTTTCCTTTTTTCTTACTCACTGATTTAGATATTTATGTTGAGAAATGTTTGGAATCTGTTGCCCAAAACCTTGAAGAAACACCACCCCTACCACTCCACCAGGGCCTCATCTTGAGGATTTATCATTTCCATCTAGCTCTCTGCCCACCCAAAAACATTTCTGCTATTTGTATTGAGGAAGTAGAACCCACTATTCAAACCAATGTGAATCCCTCTTCAACTGAGTCTAAGGGCCTCAAAAGGAAAATCCCTCGAAAGAATACTGAAACCCCAAAGCCTAAACCTTTTTCCAAAAAGAAGAAGGGTGGTGTGGGGAATGCTCAATTGAAAGTGGCAGTGGAGCTTTGTGAGCTCAAAGTTTCTCCCTACAAGATAGACCAAAAACCTACAACTAAGAAAAAAGTAAAAGAAGAGGGGAAAGGCCAGGGGGAGCTTTTAGCCACTGAAAGCAAAGGGAAGAATATTTGCAGTAAGGATTCCAAGGGGGATACCATAGTGGCAGCTACTATGGATATGGGGTTAGAGAATACCAGCGTTAGGAGATCCCATAGGCTAGCGAAAAGTAGTAAGAAAGTTTTGGTTAATGAAATTCTAGTGATGATGAGCAATCTGACAATAAAGGAAAAATAAAGGAGGAAGACACTGAGGAGGAGGATGAATTTGTTGAAGAGCCTAGTGTCTTTTCTAACTTCAACAAGATTCTCAAGGATGACTCGACAACCTAGACCTTAGACCCCTAAGCTATGGAAGAAGATGTTGTGAAGATTGTGGACAAAGTGGAGGATTACAACATCTTGCTAGAGCAGGTGGAGAAGCTCAAGAAGAAATTCACTGGATTGACTTGGCCCATAATCAAAATGATCCATCATGTTGTTGGTACCCTTTCTACCATGCTTAAGGATGAGATGGATAAGAATTCTATGGATGAGTGCCAAAACTAGGATAGGGAGGATATTATTAACCTCCTAGTTAGTATACTACATTAGTCTATTGCTCCTGTGTCTTATTTTCTGGGTCATTGGTTGTCAATTGTCTATCCACTATTTCTATGTTTTGTTTTCTCTAGTGGTTAATATTTTGAATATTTGAACCTGATCTTTTTTGGCCCTTGTGGATCAATGTGTAAAGGGTACAACACCCTATAAAGTTTTCTTAATATATCAAAAACATGGAATAGACCTAAATGTCTCAATTCCTTGTGTCATCTCCAAAAGAAAAACAAAAGACAAGAGAAACGATAAATGGTTATGATAGATAGAATAACAACAATGCAAATAGAAGAATGTCACCATAGGTTTTCTTCCTTTGCATCCTTACATCCATGGAGTGACAAGGTTCATCCAAAGTAGACTCACAAACATATAAATACATGCCAAGTAGTATAGCATGGAGGATCATATTACACACATGAAATCACAAAAAACATGAAAATTAAAAAGGAAAAGACTAGTAGGGTTCATGCAAGTCAACTTATCAAAGGTCATCCACATGCCAATATTGTTCATCATATGTGAAAAATAGATAACCAACCAAAGGGACCACAACAAGTTTCAAACTAGTACAAAGCTATCTAACTACTTGTCCCCACTAAGTGTAGGACAAGGATGAGAGATAGGTGTTGAGAATGGGTTCCTTATAACATAAAAATGATTTGTATTAAATGTAAAACATGTAATAGTGAGCATGTTATGATCCTAAAACTATCACATGGCAAGGATCAATGTGCATGCATTTTTAGTTAATTAAATTAGTGATATCATATTCATGTATCAACCAGTGTAGAAGACAACACTGGTCAATAAGATGCCCAATAGTTTGATGAAATTCAAAATATTTCATGTTTGTACTCTTTCCTTTTTTGTTTTCTAAAATAGGTGGCAAGTAAATGAATCCTAGATAGAGGAGTTGATCCATTTTTTGTTCATAATCTATCAAAGTGTGTAAGAATGGTAGCTTGTTGAGCTTATAGGGCTTTTATTTCTTACCATTTTGGTAAATTTGGTGATGTGGAGGTGGGGAAGGAGGATCTTGATATTCTAACCCCTTGGTATCTTCGAATGGTTTTTTTTCTAGCAATTGATGGTTTTCATGTTCATTAGTTATGTCACATCCTTTTTTACTTAAAAATTGAAATCCTTGACTATAATTCTCTTCTAAGTTAATGTATGTATTGGTAACTTTACTAGAATATGATATAAGAGTATCACTATTATTCTTATTAAAAATTTCATTAATGATCGGTGGATGAGGCTTTCTTTATGCTTCAATTTTAGGATGTAAAAGGTTGACATATAAAGTGATGGTATGGTATGAGGTGTTGGTTGTTGCATGGAGAGGTAAAAGGATGTTTTCTTCTCAAGGTTGTGTAGAGATTCATGTATGAATTGTTGCATTCTATCTTCATCTTAACCTAAGATATCCACCTCATAGATTCATTAGGGTGTGAAGATTCATTAATAGGCTCAATTTCATTAGGGTCATCACCATACACACAACTTGAGAAATCTACCAAAGATTTGAATGACATCCAAAGTTTACCAAAACACAAGTCCATGATGAAAGAATGAAATTTTCTAACAAATACTTTCTGATTTTTGAATTGAAGGAATTGAAAACGATATGTTTTTAATACCAATTTTGATTTCAAACAATGCACTCAATTTGACCAATTGAACCTAATGCAAGCAATTACAAATTTTTTAATTTTTTGAAACTAAAACCTAGATTTAACATTAGAAAAAAATGAAGGAAACATAGACAATATAATACACTAAAGTTTGTAAAAGAATGTGTACAATGACTGATTAGCCCTAGGGTGAATGAGTCCTATGTTAGGGTGCTAGAAAATTAAAGTTTTAATTTATTGCTTTATGTTTGATATTTTTGTTTCAGGTTGTAGACTATAACTTTTGTAACAAAATTTTCTAGATTTAAGTGTCCCAATGCAAATGAAATTAGTGATAAATGATGGAGAAAGTGACACTTTTTCAAATTCAATTTTGATTCAATTTTCTAATGTAAATGACTAAAAATACACTTATATGCAAGGACTATGAAAAATCAATTTAGTATTCTGTAACAACAAAAATAGGGTGGCTAGTCTTTTAAGAAAACCCTAGAGATCTCAATCCGATGATAGAATGAGAGAAAGAGATCTTAGAATAAGGTGTTTTATGGTATGTTTAGAGACTAAAAAGGGGTTCACCACCAAGATATGGATTAGACAAGTAACATACAAAAACTAATGATCAAAATCTAATGATGTCTAAGACTTGAATAGATGACCTAACAATGAATGAAAATTAGAAGAGTAAACTAGAAAAGTATAGAGGTGCACTTGGAAATTAGTAGAAGCTTGGAGCAAGCTCTCAAATGCTTAAATGTTGAATTTAATGCACACTAGGACTCATATTCAAGGCTAGGAATATCAATCCCAGACTATGGTTTTTGGGTGGAAATAGGAATTTGGGACTACTCAATCATGATCTATAGAAAATACCCAAAAATAGGTATACTAGGACTCATATGCCACAAGTGATGTACCAATCTCGTTTTTTCACAAAGTTTCCTAGGAAAAAAAAAATTAAAGAAAAATTTTGTGAGCCTCTCAAGATGGATCAAATAATCCTTTTCCCATTGGTTTCATGTATATACGTTGGATATCTTGCTATAGATCTAAGTTTACATGAGCCTTGTCAACTTTATGTGACAACTTTTGTAATTTTTACAACTTTGCAATCTTGATACTTTTGAAGGCTTCAAATCCACATTGTCTTCAACCTATAAATCTCCAATCACACAAAGAGAGATATTTTATTTATTTATTAGGGAATAGGGATTTCCCTTGGTCAACCCCATTTAGTTAATTAAACCAAATGATGAAAAAATGAAACAAAGACATGAAACGTGAAACATGAAATGATGATACCTTGGATTATGTCTTGGAATACAAATATCTAAACTAACATGAAGTTTCCATAAAGAATGTAGATCTTGATCTCAAATTGAATGTGGAGCAATGCAAGCAACTTGCAAATGGATCTTCAATGCTACATCAACAACATTAGCTCAACAATATGCTTGATGCACTGTCTTTGACATCATATCTCGATCTTGAATTGCTACAAAAAATGATGAATAAATATACCTTTTAATGATTTAAAGATTCTATTGAATGTTCTTGAATACTCTTGTGAAGTCTTGTAATCACAAACTTGCTATTAGGAATGCTCTCTTGAAAGTATTAGGTTAAAATGAGTGAAATAACCTTGTATTTATACTTGTTTATACAAAATTTCCTAAAATTACAATAGCACAAGTTGACATCAGATCTAGGAGGATAAAATCCCACCAAGAATTTGAATTTGATTTATGTTTAGGCCACATGAAACTCATATGCCAGTTGTGGCATACGAGTCCTAGTAAGCTAGGATTCAAAACACATTTTTCAATAAATTTTTAGATTGATGTTAAATCCAAATCGGGGCCCAAAAATTTGGGTGGGACTTGATGGAACTTCAAATTTTTACTCCTTATGTTCCATTCCTACCCTGCTTGGTGTTACTAGTCTTTCATGGTGTTGAAAATTTATTAGGATTGGGGTTTTAGCTTTTCCTACATGTAAAACCCTTGTGTTTATTTTATGCCTTGGTTGGGATCTATTTCATAGTTACTTTTTGAGGGGGTTTTAAAATGACTTATGTACTATTAGTTCATCTAGGCTGAGTCCCTTTGTTTTAATTTTATTTCCTCCATGGGATTTTTCATTTTCCTAAGTCTTGGTTGGCCCTGTGTTTCACAGTTTTAAAATGACTTATGTCATTATTTACCATCCACCTAGTGATGTCCCCTTGTCCTCTTAATAAATGTTTTGTTTTGCAGAAGGATGAAATTCGCAAGACCGTTGATCAACTATCATTTGATCTTAGTCATTTCCTACCATCCTACGATGGGCCCACCACAATGCTTTGGTTGATTGTGATATCACAGACGGGCACCACATGTCCTTTTTGGTGTGGCCAAAGGAGATAATTTTGGTTGACCATTGATCAATTATCATCAAATCTCAACGGTTTCCCACCATCGCATGAACGAAAGTTACAAGGTTTTTACTGATCGTGATATCACGGGCAGGTGCCATGTGTCTCATCTGATGAGGCCAAAGGCATAAACAAAATTAATCTGACCTTAATACATTAGAAGGTAGGTTACTAAAGTGTTCTTATGATGCACATGTTTTAAATCAACGGATTTGTTATAATCTAGGTGGGAAAGTTGCTCGATGGTTAATGATAAGGCTAGCGACTATGTTGAATGAACAAGATCACTGATACTCACAATCTTCTATTGCTTGCCATCACATGATCCGAAGTTGCAGGATCTTTACTAATCATGATATCGTGGGTGACTGCCACATGGACTTCCTTGGTAGTGTATGGTATGGTGGGCCCCTTATTGCCACATTGGCAATTGTGTCAGCTTGTTTTGAAGGCAATTGTTTGATGATTTGATCTAACTAAAAGATCGATGACTCAAATTTAAATCTGCATCAAATATGGTTGGAGTCATTCATGCAACGCACAAGTGAGCTTTAATGGCGGGTGAGACATTTGCTGGCACAATTTGAACAAAATAAAATCAATTCTCCTACTTTATTTGTATTACAAAGCATTCGAGTATTTTGCGGAGCAGTTTCAGAGCAGAAAATGAAGTTGTGAATGATTACAACCAGAATTTGGGATTTCTATGAACAAAACCATGAGTTAATTTCTATGTCTTCTGGTCATTTTGCACTTGAATTTGGGAAAATATTTGCTATGCTTGTCATTGAGCTTGTTGATAAATGTGTTAGGGCTATAGTTTAATTATAGTTGTGATAATTTGCAATGTTTTGTTCTATAATTTCCTATCTTTGGTTAGTCCTAGCTATTTGAAGTATAACGTTGTAAAGAAGCCCTAGTTTGTTTGAGATGGCACCACCAAAGCAACATTCTAGCCAAGTTGACTATTTAAGAAGAAACTTATATGATAATTTCGTGGATCAATTTCTCTTGTCAATGAATGATAGGAAGAAGGGATTTGTCCTAATGTGAGGGAAAATCTTGGGGGAAGGGTTTGTATACAATTGCTCCAACATAGCCGATGCTAGGGTTCCTCTCACAGGCTTGGAAATATTCAGATTGTGGTATGGATAGAGGAATTTTCTGCATCCCTTTTCAAACAGTTGGATGTATGATTTGGGAAAGTTGGTGGTACCAAATGTGTTCCTTGATGTAGACCTACTTAGGGTAGTGGCAACAAGATATGACCCTGTCACACGGGTAATTTGGGATAATGATGGAAGGGTTTTATTAAGCATTAATAGAGATCATATCCAATAGATTTTTGACTTGAGTGAACCAAGTGAAGACTTGGTTCCTATCAATCTTGGGGAAATGAAGTAGGAATATGCAAAGTTGAAGTCTCTTTTTAGAGATATGTTGCTTCCACCTCATTTGGCTAGGGCAGGAGGTTCAAGATTTCATATCAGCCCCAATGACCAGGAACCTTTTAGATTAAATTGTTTTACAAATCATTTCTTGGCCACTTTCTACTCATTGTGTCAGATTTTGGGTTTCAGTCCTAGTGCGGTGATTCCCATTGCATACATGTTCATTGGGGTGCAAATACAACACCCTAACTTCTCTGTGACATATGACTTTACTTCTTTCTTGGCTGAGAGGATACATGAAGGGTTGTCAAAGTTGCAGAAAAATGATACCGAAACTCAATTCTTTTGGTATTCTATCTTGATGCATATGTTCTTGTTCAACAATGTTGATTTCTTATCTAAAAGGATGAAATTAAGGAAATCGGTTGATGGAGAAATATTTCCAGTAAAGATATTGGCTATAGATTTATCTTGCAATAAGGAAAGCACCAGTTATGTGAAATTTCATAATTGCTTTGTGTTGATGATGTTTTCTACACAACAACTCAGACATAATATAATATCATATCTCTCTTGAAAGGTAAATCTCTATCGGCAAGCCTCAAGAGATAACCCCAAGTTCTCTAATGTTAGGTCTTGACAATGCATAAAAAACTCAAAGATAAATGTGAAAATGTTGGTAATCACAATGGGACCTTACAACAAGTAAATATTGAATCTTTAATTTATCAGATCTAGCAATATGATGATACTTCAATCCTAAATCTAACCCAAATGATAAAATAAATAACAAAAGATATATAAGGTTTCAAAGAGATTTCTAGATTTAACACTACCCCTAAGATTAACAATGCAAATGAAAAACACTCGAAATGGACCAATCCCTCATAAACTGATTTCTACTTGACCCAAATGGATCTACAGTCTTATAGAAATAGTGCAATCTTCTAAGGTGTTAAATATTTTTAGATCATGAACATTCATTCAAACAACCCTATTGCAATTGAAATGAATAAACCTTCATAATTGAACTAAGCATAAGGAATATAAAAGTCCAGGCTAACTTTGAAAAGCAACTAACAATCAGTTGGATGTGAAAAGTATGGACCAGGGATTGTTGCAAACACTTCAAGCACTAAATCATAAACACTATCAACTTATCTAACATTAACCTAATGCACTTATCAAATAACTTAAGCAATTCTAAAGATAGAATCACAAGAACCATGCAAGATAAATCAACACAAGAGAATTCGCCAGAAGCACAATGTCTCCAATTGTATTGAATCACCCAAAGTAGCAACAATTCTAGTATTCTGTTACAACACTTGCTTGAAAATGAACTAACTTCTAACTCTTCTCTACTGCTTAATTCGCTCTAGCTCAAAACTATCTATCTTTTTTTCTATCAAGCCTTTACTAATGAGGAAGAATGCCATATTAATAGAAACCCCCAAGATATCTCAGCCTAGTTAGGGTTTACAATAATAATAAAAGGCCATAAAACAAGTCAGCCAAGAGGAATTCAAAATAAAATAAACTATGCATTAAATGCATGAACTCCATCCAGGTTGGCCTGGGATCTCCAATGTAGCTCAGACCAATGCATGAAAAATAATCGGGAAGCACAAATTCTGATGTAGCCTTGCATTAACTGCTTTCCCCTTTGTCTTTATTTTGATACACCTTATCATGCACCATCAAAAGCACCTTTTCTAGGTCGGCTGTGGGTGGCAAAGGTAAAACCTTAAGTCAACTTTCGATTGACTTAATATTTTCTCTTGATTGCTCCACTGATTTATCACATTCAACTTTATTGATCTGATATTTATCTATAACTGCAATGTAGGTACCTGCATAATCCAATTGATGTTTAGTAATCGAACCCTCACTAGCTAGGGAATATACATATTTCCACCATTTCCTCAACCGTTCTAAGCTCAAATGCTTCGGTGCAAACCTCCTTCTCCCTGTCATGACCTCAAAGAAAGGAATACATCCATTATAGATACCGGTCAAGGTGTCCTTAATTTCCCTACTCTGCTTGTATATCTTCTTTAGAACCTTCTTTCTTATTTGCAAAGCTTCAAACCATTCCCCAGGTTCTGTAACTCGAGAGGAATGGAGAATTACATCATTTACCAACTTATCCTTAGTATATTCCATGATGGTTCTGGTTTTCTGCAACAGGAGATCTACATCTTCCTTATCTTGAGCTAGTACTTATTTTAACCAATTTGTTGCCCTCATAACATCTTCTCTAGTTAAAATAATGTCCTTGATAGCGTTATTTCCTTTGGTTTGCACCCCTTGTGGCCAATTTGTTGTTGCAAGATTAGAATCCTTCATTCTTTCTAGCTTAGTGATAGTTTCTTTGGGTAGGAGACTTGCAACAGAGGATGAGGAGCCAATGGATTGCAAAGGTTTCATCAGATCCTCTAAACATTTCTTGAGTCCTTCAATCTCTTTCTTCATCTCCTATTTAGTCTTTATTTCTTTCCTCAACCTACCCAAGATTACTGCACTTGAACCCTCATATTCTTCAATATCTTGCTCCACAGAGGTGGGTCCTAGGTTGATGGTCTACATGTTGTAATAACTCCAAGTAACCTCATCTCTATTCTTTTATGTGGTAGGAGTAGCAATGTGGACCACTCTATTGTTTGCTTCATCCCTTTCAATTTTTGAAATGACTTTGCCCTTCTTCTTTCCTGTGCCTTTTCCTATATTTTCCAGTAACTCATCCCTATTGGGTGCAGTAACCTCCACAACAACTTGTTTTCTCCTTATTTCTTTATTTAGCCACTCTGTAATAGTGGACTCCATATGTATTTCACTTTTCCCTACTTCCTCTTGTTGGTCCTTAGGCACATCTTCATTCAAATCTTGCCTCTTAGGAGTTTCTTCAGCTTTATCTTCCTTTTCCTTAGTATGCTCTTCTCTGTGTACAGGTGATGGAACCTTATCTGATACTTCTTCTCTTTGAGGAGATCTAACTTCTTCAGTTCTAACAGGTGAATCTTCATATGCAACCAAGGGAGACTGTATCACCTTTTCTATTTCTTCCTCTGTACTATAAATCTCACCCTCATGAAATTCTTCTCCCTCTATATCTTGGTCATCCTCAACCTCTTTAGATTCACCTGGTTCTTCATGGGAAGAAGGGACATCATCATGCTGTTCTTCATAAGAAGTAACTGGAGGAGGATCTTTCTTTGGCACACTATCCTTAGGAGGAGTTCTTGATTTCCTTGTGTATACTTGTATCTTTTCTCCTAAACTCTCTACATTTACCACAAGTGGACCAACTTCTTCTCCATCCTTGGAGCTTACCTTTTGTGACCGTCTTACAATTCTTCTTCTTTTAGGCACAAAAGTAGTAACCTCAAGATCTTTCTTTTTAGTTTCCTCTTTTCTAGGCTTCTTAGCCTTTTAAGTATGCCCCCTTTTCTTGGCAATAGGCTTCCTCTGTTTTTCTATTTACTGAGCCTTTTCCTATTGAACATCTTTAATCTTGATTTTAAAAGGGGAGCTCACCTTGCCTTTACCCTTAGGATCTTGTTCAGTTGACTCCTCAAAAGTAGAATGAGGGTCCAAATCTCCCATCAGATCATAGGTGCACTGTACACCTTCATTTTCGAATTCCCATATCTTATGCTTCAGCCATAACTTGGTGCACTTAATGAATGGATTCATCAACTGTCCTAGTTCTATTTTTTCTTCTTCCAGCCAATCTATTTCGCCAATTGATCTATCCTTTACTACCTCATAAGCATGGCATTGAATCAAGTCCCCATCATCTTTAATCTGATGTGGAACTACCTTCACATTATATAATTGGACTGATTTAGCTGGAATCCAAGAAAATTCTTCTTTCTAACCTCATATTCATCATTGCAATTGGCCCATTGATCTTCCAAATCATCCTTATGGCTAGATTTTCTACTGGCCTTCTTTTGCGCTTCACCAGTTATGTCAAGTCTAGACCTCTTGGAATGGAAGGATAAACCAAGAATACTCATCTCCTCCTCTGAAGCTTGGGATGAATTAATGGAAGGGCATACCCCTCCATTGCCTATCCTCAAAGGGAAGTCTCAACCGAATCTATTCTTATGTTTGTCCCTTTTAGAAATAGCATCAAACTCAAATATTTGCCTAGTGACTTCCAAAAGTAAAATATGATAAGTGGGATATCTTGGAAGCCTGTATGGAGCCCTCTGACAACCATCAATTCTTATGTAGGAGAAGGTGGGAAACTATATGAACCATGCTCCATATTTCTTGATTAACTCTTTGGATTGATTAGAAATCCTCATATGTTCTGCACCCTAAAGCAATCTAGTGATGTGCATGGTGAATGCATCATTCACCCTCCTGTAACTTGAGCTCCCTAAGTGTAATTGAGGGTAACCCTAATAAATTACATCCTGCCCAAAGATTCCCTTGGTACTTAATCCCTTGTATGAATGAAATCTTGCAAGTGCATAGACTAAGTAGGAAGTCATGGTGAAGGTATTGGTTTCTAGCACATTGCACATCTATTCATGAATCACAACACTTATAACACCTGCCCAATGATAGTTGATCTTTTCCTATTCCATCATCACAATAACATGGCACATCCAACTCTCGAACATTCTTGCACTCTTCAAACCAACCACCAGGCTAAGCAACATGATAACATCATAATACTCCTTCTTGAACTTTGCTCTAAATAGTTGTTTGGGCAGTTTTGAATAGTGAGACTTGGGCTTTTCCAACTAGGAATTAATGATTTTTTGTGATTTAATAGTCTCCTCCTCATAGTAATTTTTAGTTGCCTCCATGTTGAATGCCACCACATGGGATCTATCTGACATGTCAAAGGTCTGGGCTATGGAGACAAGATTCAAATTTGCTACAATCCTCCCTTGGAGACTGACTATTCTCTAGGTATCACTGTCCTAATGCCTGACACACTCAAGAACCAACTCATAACATTGCACTATAGAAGGAAATCCAGCTACATGTGCCAATCCTGATTCCAACATTCTTTTAGCCAACAAAGGAAGATCCTATGCTACCATTCTGCCTTTGAACTCCTCATAGTCCCATAGTCCAACGTTTGTGTCAGTCACCTCTAACTAGATAGAGGTAATCTTGCTCTCTGGGATCTTTCTCCTGATTTCCATCTTGATTCTTTCTGCTTCAGACACAAAAGACCCCTCCATATCACTCTTAGCTCTTCCAGCTGCCACCTTGCCAGATTTAGCCTGCACTCAACAAAGGGAACCATAGTAAAGATCACACAAACAAATTAGTTATAAAGAACATATTCATCCTTAAAATGAGTCACAAAATAAACAAGGTGCCATTAAATCTCATAAGAGAATGATCATATCAGAGTTCAAGTTTCAGGTCCACCCATGGAATCTAACTAGGGAGGAATTTTGGAGAATTCTGAGCCAGATGGATTCAGTTGAAATAAACATGAAGACCCCTATTAGTAACTTAATATATTCATTATCAACCAAGAAACAACATATGAGATCTCAAAATAGCTCAAATCAATCATAAAATACATAGTCATTCGTTAACAAGTTATGCTATTTCATAATCCTTCGTTTTCCACCAAATTTTGGGAAAATCCGCACGTGACGAATTTTCATGAATGAAGCAATAGTCTACAAATTTTAGAAAAAAAAAGGAACAAAGGATTTTGGGGAAAATTCAGATAATATGGAAATCCACGAGGAAGGTGAAACTCTGAAGAACTTGCAAATTTTAGGAAAATCTAGAGAAAATGGGAAGTCGGGGAATTCTGACCGGAGGGGAATTTCGTGAAGACCTTGAAACGCTGAGTACCATCATTTTCTCATGACCTCATTCACTCAAATTGATCAAATGATCACAAATTTGAGGACCTTAGGTATGGGAATTGTTCAACTTGAACCTCCTACAGATCTTCCTTGAATTCTAGGCTCACTCGAAAGCAAATTAAGATGACATGGCGATGCCCTATGCACGAAACCCTAAATTTTGGACATTAACGCATAGAGCAAGCTTGGACTTAGATAACTCAACTGTTGGGTTCTTACAAAGGTTACTTATAGCTCACAAGAAAGATACCTTACAATGCAAATGAACGAACGAGCTCAGAACTTCCTTGGGAGACCATAAATAAAGCAATATCAAGCAACCCTAGCATTAGGTGCTCAAAGATAGAGATTTAGACTCTGAACATATCTAGAATGCCAATGACCATTCACATTAATCAATCAAAAGAGGGGCAATGTGTTCATACCATTTGATGAAATGGAAATCAATTATGGAAACAACAAACAACAATCCAAACACCTGAGTAAGCTTCAACCACAATGGCGTCCAAGAAACAATCACCAAATCCATAATTCATAAGTTAAGCGCACCAAATTTAGTCAACCATTACCAGATTGAACACTCCAACTCAATAGAATGCAAATCACAATGCATACTGGCAAGTAAATCCCCAAAAATTTATTAAATACATAGCTCACAATTTGTACAAGTGACCATAAATGCTTTTGACAAGACTGTTGGAAATATGTGTCTCAATCTCATAGGTTGAAACCTCTGAAAGAGCCAAGTCAGTGTGACATTCATTTTGTTTGGCCGACTAGCAATTTAGTAACCTTGTGGTTTGTATAGGTCGCCAAGACAATGCTTCTGTATTGTCAACTGGTGTTGTCACTATAACCTTATACTGAGTGGAGATCTCTAGCCGACGGGTTGGAATCTAGTGGATGTCGGGGAGACTCATGGCGACTAGAGTCATCAGAGTAACAAAAAGGCCTCGGTAAGAACTCTCAGTGATGGAGGATTGTCTCACCGATAGCATTCACTTGGAGTCTTCAGGGTAACACAGAGGCTTCGCTATGAACTTTTGGCGACATATGTTTGTCTTACCGATGCTCATTAGAGTAACATGGAAGGCTCAGTAAGAAGTCTTATTGATGGTTGGTTCTCTCGCTGATGGGTATGAACATTGGTGTAATCTCCTGGCAAAGACGATAGTCTTGCCGATGGAAATGCTAACATCTTTGTGACTTTGGAGCTTCGATATGATGTCTCATCGAATAACGATTGTCTTGGTGATAGCGATACAAGTGATGATCACCGGTATAAGGTCTTGGAGTATGAGTGATAGCATTCTGAACTCGGTGTAAACTCTTGCTGATAGTGATGACTCTTGGCGATATTGATAGTTAGGTCTTATGGCATCGAGGAGACATAGTTAGTGTCTCACTGACATTTAGATACTTTGTGAATGCCTTTTGACCGAGTGAAGACTATCTTATGTGGTTTGTTCTTGACCAATCAGGGATCAGAATGGGAACTGCTAGCAGTTGGACAGTTGTGGCCGTTACTAAGGGGAAGATCGATAGACCATGGGTGTCAGGGATATACTCAAGAATTGTAGATGTTGTTTGGTTGAATAGATAGATGTTCAATCAATGTTCAATGAATAGTTGGATGAATAGTTCGATGCATGATCAGTGTGAATTTGAATATGAAAGATTGTAACTTGAATGTTATGTACAAAGTTGGTCATTGTGAAAGCTATTGTAATTTGACATCAGAAAGTCAAGGTCGTACTCTGTATGTAATTTCATTACTGTAATACAAAGTGGTTTTTCTAGGTGTGGTGGGTTTTTCTCCCGTAAGGGTTTTCCCACATAAATCTGGTGTTCATATGTGTATGTTTAATTCTTTGTTTATGTTATCTCTTTCAAGTGCATCTTAATTGGACTGTAATTGTAAAATTTAAAAGTGTCTTTGCATTCTTCCTTGAGGTTTTGACGTTAGGAGAGTTTTTTCTGCACCTAAGCTTTCCTTTCAAGTGGTAACAGAGCCTGGCCAGTTGTGTTATCCTTGTGGGTACATTGGGTTTTTTGTGTCAATTCTGTTTAGTGGGATTGTAATAGAAATTTGATCATTCAAATTACAGATTGAGATGGCTAGCACGTCAGGAAAGATTAAAATAGAAAAATTCAATGGCAATAATTTTGAGTTGTGGAAACTCAAAATGGAAGATCTGTTGGTTGATCATGATCTTTGGATTGTTGTGTCTGGAATGAAACCTACAGGCATGAAGCAAGAGGATTGGGACCTTGCAGATAGAAAGTCTAAGGGGTTGATAAGGCTTTGTTTGGAAGACTTCGTTCTTCTGAATGTGCATGAAGAGAAGACTGCATCTTCCTTGTGGAAGAGAATGGCATCTATTTATCAGGGGAAATCCTTGGTGAATATTTTTTTCTTGAGGAAGAATTTGTACTCTTTGAGAATGTAGGAAGGAGGGTTTGTAGCTGATCATTTGAACACATTCAACATATTGATTGCATAGTTAACATCTTTTGGTGTGAAAATTGATGAAGAAGATCGTTGTATGCTTTTATTGTGCTCTTTTTCAAACTCTTGGGATCACCTGGTGATGGCTATTGGGAGTACAACATCCAATTTCAAGATGGAAGATGTTGTTGCTTCTTTGTTATTAGAAGAGATGAGAAGGAAATCTTCTGAGATGGTGAAGGAGGCTCTTGTTGTTAGAGGCAGATCGAAAGAGAAAGGAAAGAAGGACAAGAAGTCTAAATCAAAATCAGAGGGGAGATCAAAGTCTCCTGGAAAAAAGTCCAAGGTGAAGTGCTGGAATTGTTGGCAACTTGGTCATGTCTGAAAGGATTGTAAAGAGGAGAAAAAGAAGAAGAAGAAGAAGAATTCTTTCGAAAATGATTCTTCTTAGAGTGCTACAGATGCCTTCATTGCAGCCTTGGCTACACAAACATCAAATAATGTCTAACTAATTGATTCTGGAGCATCTTTTCACATGACATCTCATAGAGATTGGTTCATGAAATATGAAGAATACGATGGTGGAAAGGTGTACTTGGCAAGTGATTCATCTTTGGAAATTGTTGGCCGTGGAAGAGTCAGAATTCAATTCCCTTATGGTAGAGTGAAGGGAATCAATGATGTAATTCTCATACCAGGTCTGGCTCAAAATTTACTTTCTGTTAGTAAGCTAAATGATATTGGAGTGCAAGTCACATTCTCTGGAAATGGCTGCAAGATGACTAGAGGCTCAATGGTGCTAGCAAGGGGTGCTCATATTGGTACCTTGTACAAGCTGGATGCACATGATGTTCAATGCAATAGTGTCTCTGTAAAGTCACAGAAAGCTACTCATGGAGGAAAAGAGGGAAATGTTCCTAATTGTGTAAACTCTATGGAAGTTAAACTTCCAATAGAAAAGGCTATGCTTTGGCATCATAGGTTAGGCCACATTGGAGAGAAAGGTTTAAAAACCTTGAAGAATAAAAACATGGTTGAGGGGCTTAAAGATTGTAACTTTGAATTTGAATTCTGTGAACATTGTATATATGGGAAACATCACCGTGTTTCATTTTATTCAAGTCCTCACAAATCTTCTGGTTTGCTTGATTATGTACATTCTGATGTTTTTGGTCCAGTGAATGTTCCTTCTTTGTCTAAGTCAAGGTACTATGTATCGTTTATTGATGATTACTCAAGAAGAGCATTTGTCTATTTTTTGAAAAGCAAATCAGAAGTGTTTAGTCGGTTTAAGGAATTTAAGAACCTTGTAGAAAATCAGACTAGAAGAAAAATAAATTGTTTAAGGATTGATAATGGAGGTGAATTTTTTTCTAATGAATTCGAAAGGTACTGTAAAGACCATGGGATTAAAAGACATAAGACTACTCCTTATACTCCACCACAAAATGGAGTTGCAGAAAGGTTCAATAGGATAGTGATCGAGAGAGCACAAAGTTTGCTGAGTAGTGTTGGCTTGGAGGAGAAGTTTTGGGCTGAGGCTATTGCTACTACATATTACTTGATAAATCGTTCTCCAAATTCTGCTCTTTTTGAGAAAACACCTTTGGATGTGTGGTTTGGTAAGAAACCCTCTCTAAGACATATTCGTGTTTTTGGCTATGAGGCATATGCACATGTGTCATATGAGAAAAGATCTAAATTGGAGAACAAGGCTATCAAACATATTTTTATTGGCTATAGTGTTGGCATAAAAGGATACAAGCTTTGGAATCCTGATACGGAGAAGGTTTTGTACAGCAGAAGTGTTATCTTTCATGAGCTGAAGCCTTCTACCTTGGATCTGCAGTCACAGACAAAGTCTGAAAACAAGAAGGATGTAGTTGTAATTCCTTTGATACCAAAGAAGGAGGAATTAAAAATTCAAAATGTACCTAAAAGTGAGGGGAGCTCAAGCAATTCTGAAAGTTCTGAAGAAGAACAACAACCTCAGCCTCAGTAATTGAGGAGGTCAACTCGTGAAAGAAAGCAACCTAATAGGTATGGGTTCTCTTTGATAGATTCTACTTGTGCCTATGCTTTAATTTCTAGCACTGATGATCCTAGGACTGTGAAAGAGGCATTTAAAATGTCTGATTCAAACTCTTGGTTGGAAGCCATGAATGAAGAAATGACATCATTAGAAAAGAATGATACCTAGAGTTTGGTGCCCTTGCCTGAAGGCAGAAAAGTTGTGGGCTGCAAATGGGTATTTAAGAAGAAAATGGGTCTGGATGGCAGTGTGGAAAAGTACAAGGCGAGGTTGGTTGCAAAGGGTTTTTCCTAGGTAGAGGGAATTAATTATGGGGAAATATTTTCTCCTGTAGCTAAGCTGACATCCATTAGATTTCTTTTGTCACTTGCAGCAGCATATGACTTAGAGGTTGAATAGATGGATGTGGAAACAACATTTCTTCATAGTGATCTTAAAGAAGAAATCTATATGTCCCAGCCTGAGCACTTTGTGGAGAAAGGTAAAGAAAAAATGATTTGCAAGTTGAAAATGTGTATGTATGGGTTAAAGCAGTCTCCTAGAATGTGGTACCAGAAGTTTGATACTTTTGTATTGTCTCTGGGATTTGTAAGATCAAAATTTGATTATTGTGCATATTATAAAGCTGAAAGTGATCGAGTGCTTATTATTGCTCTCTATGTTGACGATATGTTGTTCATAGGCAATAGTAAGTTGATGATTTTTTATCTTAATTCTTAGTTGTCCGCTAAGTTCAAAATGAAAGATCTTGGTGCAGCAAGGTATATTCTAGGAATGGAAATAACCAGGGACAAGAATAGTAGAAAACTTTGGCTCAGTCAGAGTAAGTATATTAGGACTGTTCTAGAGAGATTTTGCATGAATGATTGCAAGCAGCTAGTTGTTCCAGTCTTGTAGGGAATGGAGATATCTGTTGAAGATTGTCCAAAGTCTCCTATGAAGATGAAGGATATGACCAGTGTACCTTATGCTAGTGCAGTTGGTAGTCTTATGTATGAAATGGTCTGTACAAGGCTAGACATTGCCCAAGTAGTGGGAGTACTTAGTCAGTTTATGGCTAATCCTGGAAGGACACATTGGGATGCTATGAAGAGAGTGTTTAGATATTTGAAGGGCACTTCTAAATATTTTTTGTGTTACCATGGGAACTTGGTTGAATCACAGAGGACTCTTAGTATTCGAGGCTATGTAGATTCTAATTGGGCAGGGGACATTGACAGCAAGAGATCCACCAGTGGATATATTTTCATGATGAATGGTGGTGCAAAAAGTTGGATGAGTAAGTGGCAAGCTGTAGTCACTTTGTCCACTACAGAGGCTACGTACATGGGAGCTACACATGCCTATGTTTGGTTAAAATGTTTGTGTTCTAACATTGGTTTTGATGCAGGGCAAATAACTATTTTCTATGACAATTAGAATGCAATTTGTCTGGCAAAGAATCCCACTTTCCATGCCAAGACAAAACATATAGATGTATAATACCATTTTGTATGAGATATGGTGGAGGATGGAAACGTCATTTTGGAAAAATTTGATACTCTATGTTGTAGATGCATTGATGAAGCCACTGAGCACAAACAAGTTCAGGTGGTGTGCCAGTTCGATGGGCCTTAGTAGTTTTGTTATGTTCTGGAGGTGCCTGTGTGATCTTAATCAAGTGGGAGATTATTGGAAATATGTGTCTCAATCTCACAGGCTGAAACCTTTGAATGCTAGCCAAGTCGGTGTGACATTCATTGTGTCTAGCCAACTAGCAGTTTAGTAACCTTGTGGTTTGTATAGGTCGCCAAGACAATGCTTATGTCTTCTTGACTGGTGTTGTCGTTGTGACTTGTGGCATTCACTGTAACCTTCTACCGAGTGGAGATCTTTGGCCAATGGGTTGGTGTCTAGCAGATGTTGGGCAGACTCATGGTAACTGGAGTCATTGGAGTAACACAAAGGCCTTGGTAAGAACTCTCAGCAATGGAGGATTGTCTCACCGATAGAATTCACTTGGAGTCTTCGGGGTAACATGGAGGCTTCGCTATGAACTCTTGGCAACATATGTTTGTCTCACTGATGCTCATCGGAGTAACATGGAAGCCTCGGTAAGAAGTCTTGCCGACGGTTGGTTCTCTCACTGATGGGTATGAACATCGGTGTAATATCCTGGAAAAGACGATAGTCTTGCCGATGGAAATGCTAACATTTGTGTGACTTTGGAGCTTCGGTATGATGTCTCATCGAATAGCGATTGTCTTGGTGATAGCAATACAAGTGATGATCATCGGTATGAGGTCTTGGTGACAAGGTGAAGTTTGAGTGATAGCATTATGAACTCGTTGTAACCTCTTGTCGATAGTGATGACTCTTGGTGATATCGATAGTCAGGTCTTTTGGCATAAGGGAGACACAGTTAGTGTCTCACTGACATGCAAATACTTTATGAATTCCTTTTGACCGAGTGAAGACTATCCTACGTGGTTTTTTCTCAACCAATTAGGGAGCAGAATGGAAACCACTAGTAGTTGGACTGTTATAGCCATTACTGAGGGGAAGATCAACAGACCATGGGCGTCAGGGATATACTCAGGAATTGCAGATGTTGTTCAATTGAATAGATGGATGTTCGATCAATGTTCGATGCATAGTTGGATGAACAATTCAATGTATGATCAGTGTGAATTCGAATCTGAAAGATTGTAATTTGAATGTTTTATACAAGGTTAGTCATTGTGAATGTTGTTGTAATTTGATATCAGAAAGTCAAGCCCATACTTTGTATGTAATTTCATTACTATAATACAAAGGGGTTTTTCTTGGTGTGGTGGGTTTTTCTCCCATAAGGGTTTTCCCTTGTAAATCTAGTGTTCATATGTGTATGTTTAATTCTCTGTTTCTGTTATCTCTTTCAAGTGCATCTTAATTGGACTGTAATTGTAAAATTAAAAAGTGTCTCTACATTCTTCCTTGAGGTTTGACGTTAGGAGAGTTGTTTCTGCACCTAAGCTTTCCTTACAAAGACAAGATGAAGAAGTTCATAAACCTGATGGTAGAGTGAAATTCAAAAAAAATCGGTTCAAGCGGATTTCCATCAAGAACTGAATTTTCTAAATGACGGTGTTAATTCATTTTGTCAGATTCTGAGTGAAATCCGGGAAAATCTAGATGGAGCGAAAAATTCTGAACTAGCATAAAAACCCAAACTTCGTTCAAAACTTAAGATTTTCAAAGTGCAACTTAGGGGAATCACTTAGGCAAGCAAGATAAAAAATTTAAGCTCATGCCAAGGCAAGGTAAATCCTCAAAACCAAAGGGCCAAAACACCAAGAGCGAAAGGAAAAGAGGGTCCCTACTTTCAGCAGGGCTTATGTGAAAAAATTGCACAACAAATGGTGATTATGTTGGGAAAATGCTCCAGAGCATTTGATGATGAACAAGAATCATGAACCCAAAATTTCTGGTTTTGATCTCCCTATCAAACAAACAAATCAAAATGCAAGATTAAAGAATCAAAACCAAAGGTAGACTAAGTTTTCCATAAACTGAAAATCCAAGTGTGTGCACATGATTTCATTTCCCTCCTTAAGCTACTGTAGAAACCAAGTTGAATCAGGTCAAGCTACGTAAAGATTCTAACTTGAAAAGCAACCTAGATAGAGCCTCACTACCAGTTAGGTGTCTATAGCCCCGACAAGGTTATCGATGTGACTCTCCCGAACATAACTCTATTGCCAATTAGGCGTCTATAGCCCCAATAGAGATATTTGGATACTCTTGATAAGTTGAATTCATTCTTTTTATTTTCAACATTTTCTCTTTTCTTCTTTTGATATTTCTTTTCTTTTTCACTTTTTTTCATTTCACCCCGTGAACAATGAAGTTCACACTCAGAGCTTAGAACCATAGTGGCATTGAAGCAGAAATAAGATTTTTCACTTGATAAGACCTCACAAGGACCCCACCACAACATCGGGATTCTTAAGATGTATGAGAGATATAATATTTCAAAATACTTCAGGTTCAAATCAAACCAGTGACCCGTCCTCTTTAAATCAAACATTTAGACTGCTTGATGATAACAAAGACCTTAACCATCCTTTCAAGATACTTGATAAAATTTCATCGGGGAAATACTCAGAATAGTCCTAGAAAATGATATGATTGTCATGTAGCTGCAACACATCCAGAAGAAAACAAGAAAACCTCCAAAGCAAGAGTAGAGAAAAAACACACCAAACCGAAAGGGAAACCTACACTAACCAAAGCAAAGCAAAAGAAAAATAGAAAGGGAAACCTACTCTAACCAAAACAAAGCAAAACAAAATAGAAAGGGAAACCTAATCTAACTATGTACAAGGAAAGAGTTGAAAACAGCTCAAGACTGGAAATAATGCTTCAAATACTACCCATTGACAGGTAGTGGGATATCCTCTCCAGTGAGAGTTTTCAATTGAAAAGCATTATCTCCCAGAATCTCTGAAATCTAGTAAGGGCCAAGCCAAAGTTTGTCAAATTTACCATCCTCTCCCTTGTAGTCATGGGCTTTATCCCAGTAGAGAACCAAGTCAAAGATCCTAAACGCTTTTACCGTGGCTCTTCTATCAAACCACCTTTTGACTACCCCCTAATGTTTGGCAAAGTTTTCCAGGGCTTCATTTCATTTCTCCTCAAGGTGTAACAACTCAACAAGTTTGGCCTCACGTTTATCTCCCTCATCATAATATTCATTAATGAACTATAGGGTGGGAATTTTTAATTGAATAGGAAACACAGGCTCTAACCCATAAATTAGGTGGTAAGGGGATATTCCTATGGAATTCTTGTGTCTTGTATGATCTACCTAGAGAGAAAATCTGAGTTGGGTGTTCCAATCCTTAGGATTTCTTTCTAACAGCTTGCGAATAATAGTCAGGAGATTTTTATTGGAAGACTTAGCCAAACCATTACCCTGAGGGTAATAATTGGATGCAAACTTAATGATAATTCCATGATCAAATGCCCAGTTAGAAAATTTCAATGATGCAAATGCAAGACCATTATCACAGACCAAAGACATAGGACATCCAAAATAGTTGATAATACTTGATTCAATGAAATTGATTACCACCTCAGAAGTACATTGCTTGCAAGCAAGGGCCTCAGTCCATCTTGTAAAATAATCAGTAATAGTAAGGATAGACTTGTGACCTGTAGAGGAAGGCGGATTGATTGGACCTATGAAGTCTATTCCCCACTGTGCGAAAGGTTTTACCTCAAAGACTGGTTGGAGTGCGAGTGTTGCATACTTCTCTTTGGTTGTTGCAGTCTGACACACATGACAAGTTCTAACATGGTTGTGTGTGTCCTTGAATAGTGTAGGCCAATAGTAACTAGCTCACAAAATCTGATTCATTGTAGAAGGTGTTGATCCATGGCCTATACCATATATGTTTTGAAATTCCAACAGTACTCTTTCAGATTTTGTCTTTCCTAGGCACCTTAAGTAAACACCATCATGACTTTTCTTATACAAAACAACTCCCTTCAGCATGAAACTATCACTCTTTAAATACAATGCCTTTCTTTGTACTGCATTAAGATGGTTAGGACATCTTTGAGTCAGGAGATAGGGAACAATATCATCATACCATTCCCCAGGAGAAACATCTTCTAGATTGTAATGTTGGGCTACAAGATCAAGGCCTATTTCTGCCATTGTCTTTGTAAGTCATTTCCCTCTTACCAGCTTCATGGGTTGAATCTCAATATCATACTCTTGTAACATAGTCACCCACTTAGCTCTGCGCTCTGCTAGCTCATTTTGCATCAACAACAGCTTGACTATAGGATCAAAAACTACAAAGACCTTATTTCTGAGGATACAGTGTCTAAATTTCTTCACAGCTCTGACTAAGGCATAAGCCTATTTCTCCACACTTGGGTATCTCAGTTCTACATCTTTCAATGGTGCACTCATAAATGCTATGATATTTTCATTGCCTTGATCAATTTTTTGAGTCAACATAGCAGTACAGGAGTGATCAGAAGCAAACGAATATATATATAATGGCTTAGCATAGTCTGGACTCACCAAAATTGGAGCTTTAGCAATAACCCTTTTTATCTTTGCAAAGGCTTCCTTAGCTTATGCATTCCATTCAACTTTGGCTTCCTATTTCAACATTGCATTTAGTGGCTTGACAATTTTTGCAAATCTAGTGATGAACTTCCTTACAAAGTTGATTTTTCCAAAGAATGATTTCATTTCTTTCTTGCTAGTAGGTGGCTGGATCTTGAGTATAGCTTCCACTCATCCTGGATCAATGGCAATTCCTTTCTCTGAGATAACATGCCCCAACAATTTTTCCTCTGTAACTCTAAAGATGCATTTCTTTGGATTGAGAGATATACCAAATTCCCTGCACTTCTGAAACACCTTGCACAAATCTGCAATATGATCACCTCTCTTCTTGGAAAAGACTGTCAGATCATCCATATAAATGATTATGCACTTACCAATTATGTCTTTAAAGGAAATTTCCATGGCTCTTTGGAACATGTCTCCAGCATTAATCAATCCAAAGGGCATCCTCCTGTAGGAAAAAGTGCCCCACTTGGTGGTGAAAGTAGCCTTATGTTTGTCCTCATATTGCACCATAACTTGATTGTATCCTGAATAACCATCCAAGAAAGACATCATCTGAGATCCATTGACAATTTGAAGTACTTCATCTAGTGAAGGAATTGGATAATTATCCTTTTCTGACGCTTTGTTAAGGTTCCCAAAATCCACATAGAGTCTAATTTCACCATTCTTTTTTCTGACAGGAACCAAGTTTGCAACCAGGTTGAATGTCTAACTAGAAATATGATTTTGGCAGATAGTAGCTTCTACACTTCCTTTTGAATTACTGGTTCCAGTAGAGCATTGATGGTCCCCTGCCTCTGCTTGAATGGTCTTACTCCTGGATTGAGAGGGATAGTTTGAGTTATAATTGGTGTGTCATAAGTCTTCAATTCTTCATAACTCCAGGATATCACATCTTGATATGTATGTAGTGCATTGATTATGCTTTTCCTCTCTTCTAGAGTACATACTTTACCAATGAAGACATTCTTGACATCATCCTGAGTCTCCATATTATACTTTTCATATTTTCCACTGATGGACTATTTCTTGGCATTCTATTCTTGATCTCTAACCTTATCCAGATGAAAGATCCTTTCTAATTTCACCATTCCTCTAGGAATAGTATTGGTCTTTAGATTAATTACTCCTTCCAAATCCATCTTTGCTTCTTGGAGTTTAGTTTCATCAATAATTTGAGAAGCAAAGACATCTGAGCTTGTGATAAAGTCCAAAATGTTCTTATCATCTTCAAATACTTGGAAATTAGTAATTTTTTTAGGTACTATAGGTAATGGGGTCAGTTCCACCATAAAACTCTTCAATCCAGAAAGGCATAGAGGTTGCAATGTACTAGCTACTTGAGCAAGAGAATCTATCGTTTGATTTTTATTATGTGGTTTCAACTAAATGTTGAAGGCATCAAATCCTTCAATAAGGTCCCATACTCTATGTCTATAATTGGTTATTCTTCTGTCATGATAAGAGTACTGTCTCCTAACTTGCTTAAACACTAACTTAGAATCCCCAAAGACTTGCAAAATCTTGACCTTTTTCCTTAATGCCATTAACAGCCCATGGACCAAAGCCTCATATTTTGCTACATTATTCGTACAATGAAATTGAAGTGTATGAGAAGCAAAGAAAGTCTTACCTCTTGGACTGATTAACTCAAATCCTGCCCCAGCTCCTTGCTTTGATCTGGATCCATCAAATCTTAAAGTCCAATGACTAGTAATTGCAAACTTCCTTGCTATATCTCTTGCACTATTGCTGCTGGATGGTTCTTCAGGAAGCATCACTCTTTTTCCTTTGGGATCCTCTTGGACATTTTGGATATTAATTTTGACTGCTAGAGTGGGGTTGATACACTTTTGTATTTGTTCCATTGTAGCCTAGCACAAGTAACAGTCCAATTTTGAATCAAAGGAATTATGAACCCTACAACAATTTGGCAAGAGTAGTTATCCAAAATTCATTCCTCTACCCAACTGAACCTGATCTTCAATGCACTTCTAAATGAATTCTTGGAAACTGTCCAACAATCCCAACTGATTATCTTTAGGATCATCATCATTTTCAACTAGTTCCACCAAAGCTTCAGTACCACTAGATTCTGTTGTGAGATCAATAGGCATTGTATGCAACATAAGGAATTCCTCTGCCTCAAATTCCTCAAAAGGGGTTGGAAGCACATAATTACCCATACTTACTTCCAATATCAGAATTTCATTGGAGGTATTCTAATATTCTGTAATCATGTATTTCATTATGGGTTCTCTTTCAATTATAACCTGGTTTGGCACTCCCTTTCAGGGAAGCCACATTTGAGAGTGATCATTTGAGACATATCCATTCAAGGCCTTGGTAAAATCTCTTCCGAAGATTAGACTGTAAGCATCAAGTATATCAGCCACCTGTATATTAATAACCTACTGAATTCTAGGATTAGAAGCAACCTGCATATGAATCATATTTAACTCCCCTACAATATTAACTTTGGTTCTATCCAATTGTGTAACTTTCTTTTGGGAATCAGTAGGAGTAATACCCATAGCTCTACAGACACTAAAAGGCATTACATTGGTGGAAGCACCTCAATCCAACAAACAGTTATGCAAGTTCTTACCAAATATACTAACAAAGATCAGGAATGGAGGAGTGTTTGTCTTCCCTTGAAATAGAGTTAAGGGATTATCCACTTGATCAACTTGAGTTTTGTCCTTCTCTTTTCCCTTATCTCCAAAAGGCATGTGGACTTGATTATGAGTTTGATTTTTCCTTCCTACTGATTGAGAACTACATGCTTTGTTGACACTTTCACTAACTAATTTATCTTGTGATATGGAATTTGCATTATAAGCTTCTAGAATAGCATTCCTAATGGTTGAAACTCTCAATAACTCAAATGCAGAGAGGCTTAACTTTAGCTTTCTAAGTTCTTCTACAACATGCATGGCCAATTGTTCCTCACTTAGATTAGGAGGGGTCTCGTTTGGGTATTCCTCCACCTTGACCTTGTTTGCATCAACACCTTTCCCTTTTGGCATGTCCATATGTCCTTGATCTTGAGATAAATATTTCCTAGACACTTAAGGATGTGACGGATTATTGTTGGCATTAGGATCTGGAGATGTAGTGAAGTTGTTCAGTGGAATGGAGGTGGTGAAGGGGCCTCTAGCCTATGGTAGTCTATGTGGCAAGTACCTCAGACATACTTCTTCATAGGCCATTGGAATATTTGTACCTCTTTATCATAATCTTCTTCTTCATCCCTAAGGCCATTGTCATTCACTGGATTTTCATCAAATAACTGTGTAATCTAATCTCCATTGCACACCTGGTATGCCTCTTCCTTTAGCTAGTCAGATTCTTCTTTAGGTACATTTTCCTTACTTTGTGGAAAAGGACCATGATTCAGTACCAACACTAATGAATCATAGGGAGTAGATGGAACCATTTCCTAACTACCTATATTATTCTCCACTTCATACTAAAATATTGAAGCTACTTTCTGGAACTCTTGACAATCTAACTCAGAATTTTGACTCATTTTATAGAGCCTACACCATCCTGATAAAGAAGCCTCAACCAAATATACACCATTTGGAGACTTCTCTTGATTAACTAGCTGATTGACTGGCTGATTGGCTAGCTGATCCAATGGGGTGGGGACTCCTCCATTGTTAGGCCTCATATTCCAAGTCATGTTCTATCTGGGTGGTTGTCTCCTATCAAACCCTTGTCCACCACCTTTCCCTTTATCAAAGTTTTGGCCTGAGGATTTTGCTTTATCATAATTCTTCCCTCTGTCATTATTATACCCTCTATCATTATTATATCCTCTATCATTGGTATACCCTCTTTCATCATTATATCCCCTTTCATTGTTATATCCTCTTTCAGGGTGTTTCCCCCTATCAAAATGTTGTCCTTGTTGATTTTCTTGACTTTCTCTGCTATGATTACACTACATATTTCTCTGAGCAGCTTGCAAATGACTGTTTTGGTTCCTTAAATAAGTTACCTCCATATTCAACTTCACTTTTTTAGACAATTCATCTAGTCTCTCCCTGTCAGGATTGTTGTATGGAGGTTGATTCACATTATTTTGGGGATATCCTACTATAGTATTGGCATTGAGTGATTGGTTTAATACTTCAGAATTTTGTAGATCTATGTGGGAAAACTAGCCTGAGGCTGTGTATAAAGAGGTTAATTTACATTTTGCTAAGGGTAGCTGATTGTGGATGAAACTTGTCTCACAAGAGGTCCTGGGTGAGGGACCAGAGGAAACTAAGGCACTGGATTCATGATAGGAGTGTGATTAGCGAGAGTTGGGACTTGTCCAGGGTGAGCAACAGGTCCTAATGACGGTATAGGCCCATACATATGTTGCCTTAAAGCATTGCTAACCTTCACAACCTTTACGTATGCATCAAGTAGGTTATCAGGAGGGTTGTTTCTCCACTTCATGAAGGTAGTTGTCAAATTGTCAAGTCCCTCATAATAGACTTCTAAAGCAGTGGCTTCATCAACAACATAGGGAGCCTATAGTTGGGCATATGCACAATGAAACCGGCTGTTAAAGGACCCTATAGGCTCATGGACTTCTCTCTTAACATTAGTGAACTGAAGATAGAGCTCATCGGGACTAAGGGGAATCCTAAACTTCTGCAAGAATGCAGTCTCTAACTCAGTCTAATTCTAGATAAATCCAGTAGGTAAATGATTGTACCAATGGAATGCATCCTCTCCCAAGGAATAAGGAAAGAGTCTACATGCTACATCCTCATGAGTCATTCCTCTATCCTTAAGGCCAGTCTGAAAGATCCTGATGTGTTTCTTAGTAGTCTATTGGGATCATTAACATGGAACTTCAAACAAAAATGTTCAGGGTTCTTAGGAATGACATTGTAATTAGCGAAACTCAATGGAGATGGCTTATTAACTAGGAAAGCCATTGGTGGAGGTGGGGGTGGTAATGGTTGATTTATGACTGGCTGAGGTTGTGGAATGGGAATGTTCTTAGACTCAGATGAATATTGAATTGATGAAGATGGGGATGATGGAGATGGTTGGGTGGATGATGATTCTCCCCTCTTTTTGGTCCTTCTTGACCTAGTAGGGACTGGTAATTATTGAAATTTCTCCTCTCCTGGAGTAGATCTAGTTCTTCTTCTGAATCTTTCAGGAGAGATGGTAGACAAAAATTGATCTAGCTTGCTTATTCAGGCCCTCCTTCTAGCACCAATTTGTTGATGATGTTTTCTGCACAACAAAAACTCATACAAAATATAATATCCTATCTCTCTTGAAAAGTAAATCTCTATCAGCAAGCCTCAAGAGATAACCCCAAGGTCTCTAATGTTAGGTCTTGAAAATGCATAAACAACTCAGTGATAAATGTGAAAATGTTGGTAATCGCAATGGGACCTTACTACAAGAAAATACTAAATCTTTAATTTATCAGATCTAGCAATATGATGATACTTCAATCCTAAATCTAACCCAAATGATAAAAGAAATAACAAAAAATATAAGGTTTCAAAGAGAATTCTAGATTTAACACTATGCCTAAGATTAACAATGCAAATGACAAACACTTGAAATGGACCAATCCCTCAAAAATTGATTTCTACTCGACCCGGATGGATCTGCAATATTATAGAAATCGTGCAATCTTCTAAGGTATTAAAGATTTTTTTATCATGAACATTCATTCAAACAACCCTATTGCAATTGAAATTAATAAACCTTCACAATTGAACTAAGCACAAGGAATATAAAAGTCCAGGCTAACTTTGCAAAGCAACTAACAATCAATTGGTTGCAAAGAGTATGGACCAGGGATTATTGCAAACACTTCAAGCACTAAATCATAAACACTATCAACTTATCTAACATTAACCTAATGAACTTATCAAATAACTTAAGCAATTCCAAAGATAGAATCACAAGAACCATGCAAGATAAATCAACACAAGAGAATTCACCAGAATCACAATGTCTCGAATTGTATTGAATCACCCAAAGTAGCAAAAATTCTAGTATTTTGTTACAACACTTGCTTGAAAATAAAAAAACTTCTAACTCTGATCTATTGATTAATTCACTCTAGCTCAAAACTATCTATCTTATTTTCTATCTAGCCCTTACAAATGAGGTAGAATTCCATATTAATAGAAACCTCCCAAGATATGTCAGCCTAGTTAGGGTTTACAATAATAATAAAAGGCCATAAAACAAGTCAGCCAAGAGGAATTCAAAATAAAATAAACTATGCACTAAATGCATGAACTTCATCCAGGTCAGCCTGGGATCTCCAATGTAGCTCAGACCAATGCATGTAAAGTAATAAGGAAGCAAAAATTCCGATGTAGCTTTCCATTAACTGCTTTCCCCTTTTTCTTTATTTTGATACACCTTATCATGCACCATCAAAAGCACCTTTTCCAAGTCGGTTGTGGGTGGCAAAGGAAAAACCTTAAGTCAGCTTTCAATTTACTTAATATTTTCTCTTGATTGCTCCACCGATTTATCCCATTCAACTTTATTGATCTGATATTTATCTATAACTGCAATGTAGGTAGCTGTATCATCCAATTGATGTTTTATAATCAAACCCTCACTAGCTGGGGAATATACATATTTCCACCATTTCCTCAATTGTTCTAAGCTCAAATTCTTTGGTGCAAACCTCCTCCCTGTAATGACCTCAAAAAAAGAAATGCATCCATTATAGATACTGGTCAAGGTGTCCTCAATTTACCTACTATGCTTGCATATCTTCTCCATAACCTTCTGCCTTATTTACAATGCTTCAAACCATTTCCAAGGTTCTGCAGCTCGAGAGGAAGGGAGAATTCCATCATTTACCAGCTTATCCTTAGTATATTCCATGATGGTTTTTATTTTCTGCAATAGGAGATCTACATCTTCCTTATCTTGAGCCAGTACTTATTTTAACCAATCTATTGCCCTCATAGCATCTCCTCCAATTGAAATAATTCCCTTGATAGCATTATTTCCTTTGGTTTGCACCCCTTGTAGCCAATTTTTTATAGCAAGAGTAGAAGCCTTAATTCTTTCTAGCTGAGTGATAGTTTCTTGGGGCAGGAGACTTGCAGCATAGGATGAGGAGCCAATGGACTACAAAGGTTTCATTAGATCCTCTAAAAATTTCTTGAGTCCTTCAATCTCTTTCTTCATCTCTTGTTTATTCATTATTTCCTTCCTCAACCTACCCAAGCTTACTACACTTGAACCCTCATATTCTTCAATATCCTGCTCCATAGAGGTGGGTTCTAGGTTGATGGTCTACATGTTGTAATCACTCCCAATAACCTCATCTCTATTATTTTCTATGGCAGGAGTCACAATGTGGACCACTCTATTGTTTGCTTCATCCCTTTCAATATTTGAAATGACTTCTTCCTTCTTCTTTCCTTTACCTTTTCCTATCTTTTCTAGTAACTCATCCCAATTGGGTGGGGTATCCTCCACAACAACTTGTTATCTCCTTATTTCTTTATTTAGCCACTCTAGAATAGTGGACTCCAACTGTATTTCACTCTGCCCTACTTCCTCTTTCTAGTCCTTAGGTTCATCTTCATTCAAATCCTACCTCTCAGGAGTTTCTTCGGCCTTATCTTCCTTTTCCTCAGTATGCTCTTCTTTGTGCACAGGTGATGGAACCTTATCTGATACTTCTTCTCTTTGATGAGATCTAACTTCTTCAGTTCTAACAGGTGAATCTTCATATGCAACCAAGGGAGATTGTATTTTCTATTTTTTCCTCTACACTATAAAGCTCGCCCTCATGAAATTCTTCTGCCTCTGTATCTTGGTCATCCTTAGCTTCTTTAGATTCACCTGGTTCTTTGTTTTCAGCTTCATGGGAAGAAGGGACATCATCATGTTTTTCTTCATGAGAAGTAACTGGAGGAGGATATTTCTTTGGCACACTATCCTTAGGAGATGGAGTTATTGATTTCCTTGTGTATACTTGTGTCTTTTCTCTTGAACTCTCTACATTTACCATAGGTGGACCAACTTCTTCTCCATCCTTTGAGCTTACCTTTTGTTATAGTCTTACAATTCTTCTTCTTTTAGGAACAAAAGCACTAACCTCAAGATCCTATTTTTCAGTTTCCTCTTTTCCAAGCTTCTTAGCCTTTGAAGTATGCCCCCTTTTCTTGGCAATAGGCTTCCTCTTTTTTTCTATTTCCTAAGCCTTTTCCTCTTGAACATCCTTAATATTGATTTTAAAAGGTGAGCTCACCTTGGATTTACCCTTATGATCTTGTTCAGTTGACTCCTCAGAAGTAGAATGAGGGTCCAAATCTCCCATCAAATCATAGGTGCATTGTACACCTTCATTTTCCTATTCTCATATCTTATGCTTCAGCCATAACTTGGTGCACTTAATGATTGGAATCATCAACTGTCCTAGTTCTATTTTTTCTTCTTCCACCCAATCTATTTCACCAATTGGTCTGTCCTTTACTACCTCATAAGCATGGACTTGAATCAAGTCCCCATTATCTTCAATCTGATCTGGAACTGCCTTCACATTATATAATCAAACTGATTCAACTAGAAGCCAAGAAAAATTCTTCTTTCTAACCTCATATTCATCATTGTAATTGGCCCAGTGGTCTTCCAAATCATCCTTATGGCTACATTCCCTACTGGCCTTCTTTTGCACTTCACAAGTTATGTCAAATATAGACCTCTTGGAATGGAAGGATAAGCCAAGAATACTCATCTCCTCCTCTGAAGCCTAGGCTGAATTAATGGAAGGGTATGCCTCTCCATTGCTTATCCTCAAAGGGAAGTCTCCACTGAATCCAATCTTATGTTTGTCCCTTTTGACAATAGCATCAAAGTCACATATTTTCCTAGTGACTTCTAGTAGTAAAATATGATTAGTTGGATACCTTGGAAGCCTTTATGGAGTCCCCTGAAAACCATCAATTCTTATGTAGGAGATGGTGGGAAACTATATGAACCATGCCCATATTTCTTCATTAACTCTTTTGCTTGATTAGAAATCCTCATATGTTCTGCACCCTACAACAATCTAGTGATGTGCATGGTGAATGCATCATTCACCCTCCTGTAACATGAGCTCCCTAAGTGCAATTGAGGGTAAACCTCATAAATTACATCCTTCCCAAAGATTCCCCTGGTACTTAATCCCTTGTATGGATGAAATCTTGCAAGTGCATAGACTAAGAAGGAAGTCATGGTGAAGGTCTTGGTTTGTAGCACATTGCACATTTTTTCATGAATTAGAGCACTTATAACACCTGTCCAGTGATAGTTGATCTTTTCTTGTTCCATCCTCACAATAACATGGCACATCCAACTCTCAAAAATACCTGCACTCTTCAAACCAACCACCTGGCTAAGCAATGTGATGGCACCATAGTACTCCATCTTGAACGTTGCTCTAAATAGTTGTTTGGGAAATTTTGAATAGTGAGACTTGGGTTTTTCCAACCAGGAATTAATGAGCTACTGTGATTTAATAGTCTCCTCCTCATAGTACTTTTTAGCTGCCTCCATGTTGAATGCCACCACATGGGATCTATCTGACATGTCAAAGGTCTAGGCTATGGAGACAGGATTCAAATTTGCCACAATCCTCCCTTGGGGATTGACTATTCTCTAGGTATCACTGTCATAATGCATGGCACACTCAAGAACCAACTCATAACATTACAATATAGGACAGCCAGCTACATGTGCCAATCCTAATTCCAACATTCTTTTAGCCACCAAAGGAAGATCCTACACTACCATTTTTCCTTTGAACTCCTCATAGTCCCATAGTCCAACGTTCATGTCAATCACCTCTAAATAGATAGAGGTAATGTTGCTCTCTGAGATCTTACTACTGATTTTCATCTTGATTCTTTCTGCTTTAGACACAAAAGACCCCTCCATATCACTCTTAGTTCTTCCAGCTGCCACCTTGCCAGATTCAGCCTGCACTCAATAAAGGGAGCCATAGTAAAGATCACACAAACAAATTAGTTATAAATAGCATCTTCATCCTTAAAATGAGTCCTCAAATATACAAGGTGCCATTAAATCTCATAAGAGAATGATCATATCAGAGTTTGGGTTTCAGGTCCATCCATAGAATCCAAGCCAGGGAGGAATTTTGGAGAATTCCAAGCCAGACGGATTCTAGCAAAAAAAACATGAAGACCCCTATTAGTAACTTAATCTAATCATTATCAACCAAGAAACAACATATGAGATGTCAAAATAGCTCAAATTAATCTTAAAATGCATAGTCATTCATTAACAAGTCATGCTATTTCATAATCCTTCGTTTTCCACCAAATTCTGGGAAAATCCACACGAGACTGATTTTCGTGAATGAAGCGATAGTCTACAGACTTTAGAAAAACAAAGAATTAGAGGATTTTGTGGAAAATCCAGATGAGACATAAATCCATGAGGAAGGTGAAACTCTGAAGAACTTGCAAATTTTTGGGAAAATTTGGAGAAAACGGGAAGTCGGGGAATTCCAGCTAGAGGGGAATTCCACAAAGATCTTGAAACGCTGAGTACCATCATTTTCTCACGACCTCATTCACTCAAATTGATCAAATGATCACAAATTTGAGTTCCCCATGTATGGGAACTATTCAACTTGAACCTCCTATAGATCTTCCTTGAATTCTAGGCTCACTTGAAAGCAAATTAAGATGAAATGGCGATGCCCTAGGCATGAAACTCTAAATTTTGGCCATTAATGCACAAAGAAAGCTTGGACTTAGATAACTTGACTACTAGGTTCTCACAAAGGTTACTTATGACTCACAAGCAAGATACCTTACAATGTAAATGAACGAATGAGCTTAGAACTTCCTTGGGAGACCATAAATAAAGCAATATCAAGCAACCCTAGCATCAGGTGCTCAAAGACACATAGATTTAAACTCTGAACATATCCAGAATGCCAATGACCATTCACATTCATCAATCAAAAGAGGGGAAACATGTTCATACCATTTGATGAAATGGAAATCGACTATGGCAACAACAAAACATAATCTAAACACCCAAGCAAGCTTCAACCACAACGACATCCAAGAAACTATCACCAAATCCATAATTCAAAATTTAAACACACCAAATTCAGCCAAGCATTACTAGATTGAACACTCCAACTCAATATAACACAAATCACAAAGAATAATAGCATGAAATCCCCAAAAATTGATTAAATACATCGCTCACAATTCGTAAGAGTGACCATAAATACTTTTGACAACACAAGCTAAAGAAGTTCATAAACCTAATGGCAGAGAGGAATTCCGAAGAATGTGGTCTAGGTGGATTTCCTTGAAGAACCAAATTTTCTAAACCACGGTGTTAATTCAGTTTTCCAAATTCTGAGTGAAATCCGAGAAAATCTGGATGGAGCAGAAAATCCCGAACTGGCATAAAAACCCAAACTTCGTTCAGAACTTATTATTTTCAAAGTGCAACTTAGGGGAATCACTTAGGCAAGCAAGATAAACATTTTAAGCTCATGCAAAGGAAAGGTAAATCCCCAAAATCAAAGGTACAAAACACCAAGATCGAAAGCAAAAGAGGTTCCCTACTTTCAGCAGGGCGTGTCTGCGAAAATTGCACAACACTTTGCTTCTAGATTGAGAGCTAGACTAATGGTGAATGCACCTAGGATCCCTGAGGAATTACATGATTTCCTCAGGGCAAAGGGGAGGAATCCAAAATTAAAAGTCTACCATAACTGGGGTGACATTATCCCATACGCAGTTAGTACTATTTTGAGGGTATATGGTTTTTAGGGAGCCCCTCATATACTGCCATACAATGTGCCACCAAGAGGGGTTCGCAGAATTTTTGTGGAAAATAGCCACTATTCCTAAGGACAACCTCACTGTGAGGGGTAAGGGAACATTTTTCCAAGATTATACAGTGGTGTCTAATTTTGCATTTTCAAAGGGAGCTTGGGTGCATTTTGAGAAATTATTTGAGGATTATCATTTGAGGTGTGGTCTAAAGTGGCAACATGATCCTAATGGTTTCCTTACCCTTTTTAGACAAAGAATAAAGGATGGAAAGTTTGTACATGAGTTCAACTTTCTTAAAGACCTAATTAGAAATGAAAATGACCTAAATAGACAGGAGTTGAACAAGGAGAAATGGATAGCTTATAGTAAGCTATTAGATGTTGTGCAGAAAATGGATCCAAAATATGATCCACTGTTGGAGTTCAGTCCCCACCATAAGAAAATTGATTTTCTGATGGAGAACTTCAAAGAGATTATGGGCACATTGAGGACTAAAAAGATAAATCTACAACTGAGTTTAGGTGTACATGAACAAGGTGCCAAGCCAATTGAAACAAGGCCAGCATACCAACCTACTTAAAGGTGGCCCATTTACAAGAGGAAAAAGGATGACAATAGTGATCAAGAAGTGGATAGAAAAGGAAAGAAAATAATGAAGTTCCCTTCACAACCAAGTCCAAAATTCAAAGTTCCTGGGGCAATTAAAATCATTGATTTAGAATCATCACCAAAAGATAGTCCCTCATCACCACCATCTGAACCAAGCCCTAAGAGGCAAAGAATTGATCAACCATAGGAGAATTTGATGCATGAAATTATTGTTACTAATCAAGACATGTAGGTTGGTATGCCTTCCCCTCCTAGACCAGCTGAATTGGTTTTATCTTATTTAGATATGAAAGGTAAAAGTGTACAAGATGCAAGAATGGAAGCATGCAAGGAGTTTCTAGATGACAATACATTTGTAAAAATTCTTGTATTCTTGCAATCGGTATGGAGGATGAAATTTGAGGAATATTAAGATAAATGTAGGTAGAGAAGAGAACTAAGGCCTAACAAGTCAAACCAGGAGAATGATGAGGAGGTAAAAGCTGAAATAATGGTAGAATTCAAGAATATCACTCCTAAAGAAGGAAGAAAACTAATGAGTCATGCTGGTGTATTGATTCTACTTGAATGGGACATTGTAGATGCTATAGAATTTAATACTATTCTAAAGTCCAAGCATCCATTGCAAGACTCTAAAGAAGAAGTCAAGGAAGCACTTCAAGAATTTGCTTTCAGTGAAGAGTATGAAACCTTGGAAATTTGGGCATTGGCCCCACAAGGGATAAAACTAGATGTTTCTAATGTTAATCCAATTTTCAAAGAAGGATTAATAATAAAGAGAGCTTCAGAGACCTCAACCACTGAGGACACTAATTTGACTATGAATGTGGCCAAATTGGTCGAAAAGACTACTAAAAGGGAGGAGGCTAAAAAGAGGAGCCTAATGGAGAAGTATAACCTTTTGATTGAGGAATACAACAAGATGTAGTAGAAGAATGTTGAGTTGCAGACTGAGGTGGAAAGGTTTAGGTATAAACAGATTGGGGAGACATCAAGTGCTCCAGGGACTAGTACATTACCTTCCACAATAGAGTCAGTGCCTCCTGCTTCTCTAATTGTTTCCACACAACGGTCTCGCAGTTAAAATCTTTCCCTCATCCCTCCTTTAGAACAAATTGATGAAGAAACATAGTGCTCTGTTGATCCTACAAAGAAGCAGCTCATGCAAAGAATTGATGAATTACAACAATCTTTGAGGGTAAGTGAGGAGGGATCTTTCTCAAGGAAAAAAGAGATCATTACTATTGTCTTGAGGAATTTAAATCAAAATGTTGATAGTAAATTGTTATCTGTACATTCTTTATATTCTTTTTTGTTAGATGCAATAAAGAATATTGATAGGGATCAGGAGGTAGTGATACCATTGATTGAAAATTGGATCCCTAGGGCTAGTGATCTAGATGTCATGTATAAGGCCTCAAGGTTTGATACAAATAATAGGCCCCAATCATTAAAGCCTACTTAGGTATTAGTTAAGTCACTATAGGGTTTTCAGACCTTACCAGATGATTTGAGAAGGAAGATCAGGGAGTTGGTGAAGAATTTTAATGATTGGAGTAATACATTGTTACCTGATATAATTGATGAGCAAGGAAAAATTAGGTCACTCCAGCAATGGCAGGATCAAGCAAGTGAGGTCATCAATGATCAAATTAATTTAATTTGTGATGACTCAAATTATGATTTGTTTGTGAGCTGTATGGATAAAATTATTAGTACCAGATCATTTTTTGAATCTTCTGAAAGGGATGCAAATCAGGTAGTGGTAAAATACACAACTTATAATGCCAAGGTGAATGAGATAATTAATTTTGACTGGCCAACCGATGAAGTATACTAGAAATGGGTAGCTAAATATTTGACTAAGGAAGAGTAAAAAGAATGAACTACTAATAGGTGGTAAATCAGATGTTGGGGTTTCAACGGTTTCCAGTTTTGCTTTGATGGTAGTCTCGACATGGGTTTCTTGTGGTTTTTGTTGTTGGATCAACTTTCCTCAGCTGACATGATGAACGAGAATATTCTCTAAGGTGATGGTTGTTGTAAAAAAATTTGGAATATCACCAGGTGCTCCAATTGGCTGGTGACATGTGTACTTTCTGGCCCAATGCTTGTTTGCTCCTTTATTTTCTATAAGAAGGATTTCAAGGCTAGAAGTATGGGTTAGCATGTTAAATAATTTTTGGTCAAGTCTAAGTGAAGTTGTAGAGAAATTGTAAAATTTGATAGTTTTAGAAAGAAATACAATTTAGATTCTGGGTCATTTTGTAATAGGGTTTCAATTCATGGGGATTTAATGTTGTATAACAGTACTAGCATTTGAGTTGAAATGATAAATTCAAACTCCTGTCTCTCCACTGTACATGCATATTTGAATTTTGAATAAGATGACTAAGGGTTGTTTCATTCATCTCACTGTCGTGGTGTGTGTGATCTTTATTTTAGCTTTAATTCAAGGAATTAATTAAAATTCTTGAATGGGATTATAAGTGGATATGTTATGTATAAGGATTTGATAAGTAGTATTGGGTTAGAATACATACTAATGAAATTGTAATGCAATATTGTCAGGGATCTTATATGTTATGTTTTAAATTTGTCATAAACCTTTAGATGCTTATGATTTTGACTCCTGCAATGGATATATGGCAGTGTTCTAAGTTGTACTTATTTGTGTAGTTCAATAATTATGTGTCTTTGCCTAGAGCTCACTACAAATTGCAAATCAATGACTATCTGATACTATGGATTGTTTTTTAGTTATCTCATGCTCCACATAGTTGATATTATCGGTGAACAACCAATTTTATTCGATATTATCCTATTGTGTTGAGATTTTTAGTGGGATTATCTGTTATATGTTAATTTTGTTTATGATATTGGTGCAAAGGTTGTAAACACATTAAGGATCACCCTCCCAGGTCTTGCAGAGCCCGAAGTGTAGGAGGATTTTTAAAGTCCTCATCAGTTGGTCTAGGTCCTTTGAGCTACTCTTAATTGGAATTGGAAATTCCATAGGTAGATTAGAAGACAAACCTGGTTACAGTGTAAAAAAAACCAACAAAAATGGCGACTCTACTGGGGAGCTAATTTTAATATTTCTTGTTAGTATGTCAGTTGTCTATTTTGCATAGAGTCTTCATAGTGTTTCTGTGATTTGAAGGGTGAGCCTCTAATTTTGTGTTAGGTTTGTCCACTTCTTCTATTTTCATAAGTGTTAAGAGTTATGTTGTAAGGCACTTTTGTGTGTTGTCAGTATGAGGTTCCAAAGGTTTTTATATTCTACCTCGCGTCTTTGGGTATTTGGTAGTCCCAAGCTAATTGGGTGGTGACTCTAAAGTCTCTGCACTAGTGTGCATTTTATTTTGAAAAAATTATTATAAGTGGAAAGAATGTTTGGACTAGTACGAAGAATGAAGAACACTAGGTCATTCGTGAAGAATCATCTGGAACAGAAACTGGAAGGTGAACTTCCCAAAATGAAGAAGGACTGGATAAAGAAAAGACCATAATCTAGTAATGTTGCTCCCACGTCATAGAACCCTGTACACCAAGGTACAAGTAAGCTTTTACACCCTATCCCTGAGAATCTTGAAGAGGTGTCTAGAAATTCAGATTCAGATAGTTGTGGATTTTTTGATGCATTATTTAATACACCGGTTCGAGAAGATGTGACATGTCAAAATAAAGGGCCTGTTATTGTCAAATATGTTGAAAAGAGAAGAGGCAGGAGTAGAAGTCGAAGCCATCATAGAGAATGCACCAATGATGTGCCTCCTCTTGCTGAAAATGATGTAAACCCTCTATTGTCTGAACATGTATTGGAAGGGGTCAATTTAATAGATCTAGATGACACATCAAGTTCTAATGTGACTTTGCCTGACCCTGATGATGTTTTTGGAGACATTAATTCCTTGAAGTGGGAAATCCAAGAGAAAGCTGAGCTCAAGGTGAAAAAAGAAAAAGAAAGGGAAGTAGAGTTGAGGAATGATGTGATTGAAAGGGATAGGTTGATGAGATAGTTGGCAATAATGAAGTTCCTGAATAAAGATGAACCTAAACCAAGTGTTGAGGACCCAGTTGTACGGAAGGTTGTTAATAAGGAAACAAAGCATGTATCTAAAGAAAACCTAGTAGGCCACATTGATGCCCAATCCAAACCTACAAACCCAAATCCCTCGAATCATGTTATGTCTCAACCAAGTATTACAAACCCTAAGCCTGCCTTAGAGAAAGGAAAGAAAAAGTTTGAGGGGATTAAAATAAATGAGAAGGTGACTCCCCATTCCACTCAAAGAGATCTCCAGCCACATGTTTCATTTCAAATAGAATCTGCCTTAGAAAAGGCTAAAAGGGAAAGTGTGGCTCTGGCAGAAAAGTTGGAGAGAACAAAAATTGAGGCCGCGAATGTAGAAATGAAGAGGAAAATAAGTTTCCTATAGATTTCAAGAACAGATGAGGTTGCACAAGCTACAACCTCATCAAATCACAAGGATTCCTTAAATAATAATCCTAAGATTACTCCAAATTCTGCTACAGATAATTCTGGCCCAAAGATTCATGCAACTAAGATTGTAAATCCAAATTAGGATGGTCCTAGAGTGCAAGATTTAGGGTCTAGTGTTGATTTTAAAATGAATGAAGGATTATTTCAATGATGACCTATATAGTTGGAAAGGTATAGGCCATTATTCTTTGATGGTATCCATGGTTATCCAAATCCCATCCATGTTGACTTGAGAGAAAAGATGAGTAATTTTGCTGGCAATAATGTTGTGATGGTGGAGGAACACTTAAAATCCTTCATGGATATGTTAAATGATTATGAGGTAGAACATGAAGATGTTGTAATGAAATTTTTTGTACAATCTCTGGTAGAAGATGCAAGGGATTGGTATAGAGGTTTATCTAATTCTAGTATTGGTTCATGGGATGAGTTTGAAAAGTGTTTCAAGGAGCAGTATGGTGATAAAACTAATTCTAGTTTCATGTTAAATGAGTTTAATAACATCAAGAAGTCATTGAATGAGCATGTGATAGAGTTTAATTTAAGATTTCAAAAAGCAATGTATAAGTTGTTCCAGGTTTTAAGGCTTGATGAAAATGTTTGCTTAACTACATATTTCAATGCTTTTGATGCTAAAATGGTATATCTCCTCAGAGATAAAGACCCTCAGACTATGAGGGATGCATTTAGGGTGGCTATAAATATTGAAGGTAATAGAAAAGCTTCTGGGAAATATGGTAGGAGAGAAGAACCTACACTTTTAAAAAATCCTAAAAATAAGACTGAGAAGGTTCCGGCTACAAAGCCTAAAGATGATGACAAGTGGGAAAAGGTTTAGAGTACTTTGAAAGACATAAAGAAAATTTTTGCTAAGTAAGAGAAAGGTATAGGAAATGAAAGGAAATCCTATAATAAAAATGATAGGTAGCCTAGATTGCAAAATTATCCTTATAATACAAATTGGAAAGATGGAAAACCAATCTTTCCTAGCCAGAAGCTTAAAAATGATCAGCATACGCCAAACCCCTTGCAAAAAAATTCAATAAATCTAGTATTGGATAGACCATGGTGTGAAGTGTGTGAATATCCACATGATAAAAATTACTGTGGGGTTGCTCAATTGCTTATTGCTAAGGAAATAGAGGAGGATGCTCATGAGTAGACATCAGAATATGAGCAGGATGATGTAGATGTTTGTATGGCTAGATCATATATTAATGAGGCTAAATGTTCCTCTGATGATGAAATACAGGAAGCTGATGTGGATAATCAGAGGCAGAGAAGTGAGGTGTACCATCAACAAATATTTTCTGATGAGGAAGGTTATTTTGATCATAATGCTCGCAATATGGAGTAGGCTGAAGATTTAGTGTCCTTAAGAAGACCGTCAGAAGAAGAGATTGCAAGATTGACTGAAGAAATGGTTGCTCAAATGAGAAGTTCACTTCAATTGAGAAATAGAACTGTGGGTGGTGAGCAGGGTAAACCTGTTGGCTTTTTTATTAAAGAGCAAAAGGATAAAAACAAAGGTGTTAAGGATGGCAACAAAAATGATGTTGTGAAAGTCAAAGAAGTTAAGAGTGATAAAGTTTGGGAAAAAAAGAACGAGACCCCAAAGCCTCAGGAAGATGTAACTGCATCATTGGTGAAGACAAAGGTGATTACAAAGTTAGTTGAACCTATTACAAAGGATAATAAGCAAAAGGAGCTAGGAGGAAGTAATCAGCCAGAGAGAAAGGAAAATGATGAAGGTTTGATGTCTATTTTTCCTAAATATACACCAGTGGATATGTTTCATGTGCTTTCTCAGGTTAAAGTAACTATACCTTTGCTAGAAATGATGAGAATAAATGAACACAAAGAAAAGACAATAGCCTTGATCACAAATTTTGTCGGTAATAAGACTAAACAAGGAAATGGTAAAGAAGTGAAGGATAAAGAGAAAGAAAAGGAAGTGGAGGGAATTGTGTCACAAATTCCTCCTAAATATTTAGGAAATTCTATTAACATGTGCCTTGAAAACATAACCCATTTTTTTCTTAAGTGTGGATATAAATGGGAAAACTTTAAGGAACTGGATGATAGATTTAGGGGCATCAAATAATGTTATGCTAGTCAAAATAATGGAGGCAATGGGCATGACAATAGATATTGCTCAAGGTAAATGTTATGCTATGGATTCAAGACAAGTGCCAGTTATTGGAAGTATCAGAGCACTACCTTATAAATTGACTCAGTACCCTGACAAGGATTTAGTCATGACCGTATTAGTTGTAGAAATCCCACCTCATTTTGGAATGCTCTTGTCAAGAAAATGGAGTGCATCAATGGGAGGTAATATACAATGTGATTTTTCATTTGCTACTTTCTCCATTGATGGTAAGGATGTCAAAATTGAAAGAGAATCAAAAGTACCTCATATGATTTAGCATGGCCCGATTGAGAATATGACATGTTTTATTGATAGTGGTATAGATGAATTTAGGGTTGAGGAATTTGCTAGCAATTGTGATAAGCCTACTGCATTGATTGATACAAAAATAAAACAATTGTCAGGATCTGATGACTTGTGGACTATGTATTTTGATGGTGCAAGTTCAAAAGAAGGGTTTGGTGCAAGTGTTTTGTTATGATCACTAAGTGGAAAGACATTCAGGTTCTCTTTCACTCTGTTATTTGAATGCACAAATAATGTGGCAGAGTATGAAGCCTTGTTATTAGGGTTGAGATTGGCTAAAAAACATGAGATCAAGAAGCTCAGGGCAATTGGGGATTCTGAGCTTGTGGTCTTCCAAGTTAGATCCAAGTTTGTATCAAAGAACAAGAGGTTGAAATAGTATAGGAATGTTGTTTGGGATGAATTAGAGAGATTTCATGCATTTGGCATAGGATGGATGGAAAGAGGTCAAAACAAAGTGGCAGACCTATTAGCCAACATTGCATAAAAACCAGATGTTATGACTTATGCTAGAATTTTAAAGGTCGAGGTGTAAACCAGGCCATCTGTCCCTGATAATATAAAAAATTGGTAGGTTTTTTATAATGATGATGATATATTAAGGTTTTTGAATTGTGTGGGTGAATATGAGAATCAAGAAATTGACTTTAGAGCTTTTGTTGAAAATGTTGATGGTAAGGATACTATATTTGGAAATGAGGTCATTCAGTTAAAGACAAACACAATTCCCAAGGGTCTAGTTGTACTAGAAAGAGTGTTTGATAATCATGATAAGAAAAAGGCTAATCATACTATTTCTCATCCTGATGACTTGGAAGAGATAAATCTTGGAACAGAAGCATCCCCAAAGAAGGTATATATTGGAAAGAAAATGTCACCAAAGGTGAGAAGGATGCTAATTGACTTATTAAGGAAGTTTAGGCATGTGTTTTCATGGTCCTATGATGACCTTAAGTCATATAGGGAGGTCTTTTCCAACATGAGATTCCTTTGTGTGATGATGCCAAGCCATTCAAAAAAAATCAAAGGCCTATTAATCCCACCTTAGCCCCCAAAATGCAAGAAGAATTAATGAAACTAAGGGATGCAGGAATCATCAAGCCAATCATACATTCATCATGGGTACCAAACTTGGTACCAGTAAGGAAGAAAAATGGAGACATCAGGTTATGTGTAGATTTTATAAATTTGAATGTATCTTCATTAAAAGCCAATTATCCATTACCCAATATGGAAGCCGTGTTGCAACGAGTGACAAGATGTGAATTAATGTCTATGATGGATGGTCTTTTTGGTTATAACTAGCTCATGGTCAAGGAGTCTGAGTAGTTTAAGAAAACTTTCACCACACCATGGGGAACATATGTTTATGTAAGAATTCCATTTGGTCTAACAAATGCAGGGGCTACTTTTCAGAGAGCCATGGACGTGGCATTCTCAGATTTCATTAAATTATTTTTGGTGATCTACCAGGATAACTTGAAAGCATATTCTAACAAGAAAGAGGATCATTGTGAGCATTCGGTGAAGATATTCATTAGAGCCTTGGACTATGGTATTTATTTGAATCCAAAGAAATGTGTGTTTGGAGTACTAGAAGGAAAATTATTAGGACATATAGTTTCCAAGGATGGAGTAAAAATTGATCCAGAGAGGGTAATTGCAATTGATAAAGTTCCACAACCACGAAGTGTCAAAGGAATACAATCTTTCTTTGGAAAAATAAATTTCTTGAGGAGGTTTGTGGAAAATTTTGCTAAGATAGTTCACCCTATTTCTAAAATGCTCAAGAAAGGAGCCAAAGTTGAATGGGATAAGGATTTTGTACAAGCCTTCCAAGCCATTAAGCAATCAATAAAAGAGGCTCCTGTGTTAAGAACCCCTAATTTTTCCAAACCTTTATAGATTTTCTCATTTGCTTCTTTCCACACAATTGCAGTTATGTTGCAAAAGAATACAAAAGGTTTTGAACAACCTATAGCCTTTTTCAAAAATTCTCTACAAGCTGTAGAACTTAAGTATGATATAAATGGAAAATAGGAATATGCATTGGTAAAAGCAGTAAAATATTTTAGGCCTTATTTGATGGGAGCTACTGTAATTTCATATGTACCTAATACTGCTATTAAGGACATTTTCACACAACATGAAGTGTCAGGAAGAAGGTGTAGGTGGATAAATAGGATCCAGGAATTCAATATTGAGGTCCAGATTACCAAACTAGTGAGAGGACAAGGATTGGCCAAGCTCATGGCCCAAAGTAATCTGGAAGCAAATCAAATAAATTTCCTAGAAGAGGAAAATAGATCACACATATGTGATATGGAGCATCCTGAATGGTATAAAGATGTGATATATTATTTGCAAAAAATGAAATTTCCTAACAATTTAGGTGAAAATGAGAAAAGGACATTGAAGTTACATGCTATCAAATATGTTATTGTAGATGGAAAGCTCTAGTGGAGAAATGGAGAAGGTGTCATGTTGAAGGTTGTTGACCGAGGTCAAGCACAAGAACTTCTAAGTGAGCTACATGGTGGAGTTTTTGGAGGACATTATATGGCTAAAACAACTGCACATAAGATAATGAGGGCTGGATTTTAGTGGCCTATAGTTTTTAAGGATGCACACCAACTAGTGAAGACATGTGATTCTTGTCAATGTTTCTTTGGTAAGTTAAAGTTTTCTGGTAACTTGCCTCTAAAACCAATTATAGTACAAGCTCCATTTCAGCAGTGGGGTATTGATTTTGTAGGAGAGATAGCATGTAAACCTAGTGGAGGCCACTCATGGATATTGGTGGCCACTAATTATTTCACCAATTGGGTGGAGGCAATGCCAACAAAGAAATCCACTAGTAAAGTGGTAATTGACTTCCTGATGAGCAACATATTGATTAGATTTGGATGTCCAGAAAGGATTGTATCAGACAATGCAATGTGTTTTAGATCTGAAGAATACATAGAATTTTGTGAGAAGCATGGCATGCAAATTTCTTAAATTCATCACTGTACCACCCACAAGGAAACGGATAGGCAAAATCAAGCAATAAAATCTTGATGAAGATCATTAAAAGAATCCTGGATCTTAATAAAAGGGCTTGGGATTCTATGTTGAGATTAGCAGTTTGGGCAGATAGGGTAACTGTGAAGAAGGAAATAGGTTGTGCCCCATTTGACTTGGTTTATGGGATAAATGCCAAGTTGCCCCAAAACAACTTAATGGAAATGTACAAGTTTGTCCAGATGTATGATAATGAAATTGATGATGAGATGCAATTGAGAGTGGAAGCTCTTATAGAATTAGATGAAACCAGGAGGGAAGCACAAAAGAGATATGCAAAGTTGCAGTTGCAAGTAAAAAATTTGTATGAAAAGAGGGCAACTGCTAGGAGTTTCAAAGATGGAGATTTGGTTTTAATGTGGAATGCCAGACTAGAAGATAAAGGGAAACATGGGAAATTTTATGCAATCTAGTTGGGTCCATTTTTTTATTAATGGTAAGTGGGGTGAAGATTCGTACTTCCTCCAAGATATGACAGGTGATATTCTTGAACTGCCAGTTGATGGATAGTTCTTGAAGTATTCTTTTCCATGAAAAATAGCTTAGGTTTGTATATTTTGTATATATCTTGTACATAGTTTGGGTTGTTTTGTCTGAATAGTCCCTTTGTGTTTGTCTCTGCATCTTGGTCTGCTCTTCCCGAGATTCTAAATTCTCGCTTCATTCTAGTGGAATGAATATCCCCAATTGGAGCCACTAATGGAACTTCAAATTTTTTCTCCTTATGTTCCATTGCTACCCTGCCTGGTGTTACTGGTCTTTAATCATGTTGAAAATTTCTTAGGGTTGGGGTTTTAGCTTTTCCTACATGTAAAATCCTTGTGTTTATTTTACTCCTTGGTTGGGATCTATTTCGTTGTTACTTTTTGAGGGGGTTTTAAAATGACTTATGTCCTATCAGTTCGTCTAGGCCGAGTCCCTTTATTTTAATTTTATTTCCTCCATGGGATTTTTCATTTTCCTAAGTCCTGGTTGGCCCTGTGTTTCACGGTTTTAAAATGACTTATGTTGTTGTTTACCATCTGCCTAGTGATGTCCCCTTGCCCTCTTAATAATTTTTTTGTTTTGCAGAAGGATGAAATTCATGCAACCATTGATCAACTGTCATTTGATCTCAATCATTTTCTGCCATCCTGCAATGGCCCTACCACAATGCTTTGGTTGATCATGATATCATGGGCGGGTGCCACATGTCCTTTTTGGCATGGCTAAAGGAGATAAGTTTGGTTGACCATTGATCAATTATCATCAGATTTCAACAGTTACCCGCCATCACATGAACAAAAGTTAAAAGGTTTTTACTAATCACGATATCACGGGCAGGCGCCATGTGTCTCATCTAATGAGGCCAAAAGAATAAAAAAAATTAATCCGGCCTTAATACATTAGAAGGTAGGTTACTAAAGTGTTCATATGACACACATGTTTTAAATCAATAGATCTATTATAATCTAGGTGGGAAAATTGCTCGATGGTTAATGATAAGGCTGGCAACTATGTTTAACAAACAAGATCACTGATGCTCAAGATCTACGGTTGCCCACCATCACGTGATCCGAAGTTGTAGGATCTTTACTAATCGTGATATCATGGGCGACTGCCATGTGGAATTCCTTGGTAGTGTATGGTATGGTCGGCCCCTTATTGCCACATTGGCAATTGTGTCAGCTTGTTTTGAAGGCGGTCATTCGATGATTTGATCTAACTGAAAGATCAACGCTTGAATTTAAATCTACATCAAATATGGTTGGAGCCATTTGTACAGTGTGTGAGTGAGCTTTAATGGTGAATGAGACATTTACTAGCACATTTTGATTGAATTTGGGAATATATTACTGTCTTCTGGACATTCTGCACTTGAATTTGGGAATATATTTGTTGTGCTTGTCATTGATATTTTTCATAAATGTGTTAGAGCTATATTTTAATTATAGTTGTGAGAAATTCCAGTGTTTTGTTCTGTAATTTCCTATCTCTGGTTAGTCTTAGCTATTTGAAGTATAACGTTGTAAAGAATCCCTAGTTTGTCTGAGATGGCACCACCAAAGCAACATTCTTGGCAAGTTGACTACTTAAGAAGAAACTTGTACAATGATTTCTTGGATCAATTTCCATTTTCAACGAATGATACGAAGAAGGGATTGGTCCAAATGCGAGGGAAAATCTTGGGGGAAGGGTTAGTATACAATTGCTCCAACATAACCCATGCTAGGGTTCCTCTCATAGGCTTGGAAATGTTCAGATTGTGGTATGGATAGAGGAATTTTCCTCACCCCTTTTCAAATGCTTGGATGTATGATTTGGGACAGCTGGTGGTACCAAATGTGTTTCTTGATGTAGACTTGCTTAGGGTAGTGGCCGCAAGATATGACCCCGTCACACGGGTAATTAGGGATAATGATGGAAGAGTTTGATTAAGCATTAATAGAGATGATATCCAACAAATTTTTGACTTGAGTGAACCAAGTGAAGACTTGGTTCCTATCAATCTTGAGGAAATGAAGCAGGAATATGCAAAGTTGAAGTCTCTTTTTAGAGCTAAGTAGCTTCCACCCCATTTGGCTATGGCAGGAGGTTCAATATTGCAAATCAGCCCGAGTGACCAGGAACCTTTCAGATTAAATTGTTTTGCTCATCATTTCCTGGCCACTTTCTATTCATTCTGTCAGATTTTGGGTTTCAGTCCTAGTGTGGTGATTCCCATTGCATACATGTTCATGGGGGTGCAAATACAACACCAGAACTTCTCTGTGACATATGATTTTTCTTCTTTCTTGGCTAAGAGGATATATGAAGGGCTGTCAAAGTTGCAAAAAAATGATACCAACACTCAATTCTTTTGGTATTCTATGTTGATGCATATGTTCTTGTTCAAGAATGTTGATTTCTTCTCTAAAAGGATGAAATTAAGGCAATCGGTTAATGAAGAAAAAATTTCAGTATAAATATGGGTTATAGATTTATCTTGCAATAAGGAAAGCACCAGTTATGTGCAATTTTATAATTGTTTTTCTTCTATATTGAGGGCTAGACTGATGGTGAATGTACCTAGGATCCCTGAGGAATTACATGATTTCCTCAAGCCAAAGGGGAGGAATCCAAAAATTAAAATTCTCACATAACTGGGGTGACATTATCCCATACCTAGTTAGCACTATTTTGAGGGTATATGGTTTTCAGGGAGCCCCTCATATACTGCCATACAATGTGCCACCAAGATTGGGGTTTGCAGAAGTTATGTGATAAATAGGTTGTATCCATAAGGACAACCTCACTAGGAGGGGTAAGGGAACATTTTTCCTAGATTATATAGTGGTGTCTGATTTTGCATTTTCAAAGGGAGCTTGGATACATTTTCATAAATTCTTTGAGGATTATCATTGAGGTGTGGTCCAAAGCAGCAACATGATAATGAGGGTTTCTTTACCCTTTTCAGACAAAGAATAAAGGCTGGAAATTTTGTACATGAGTTCAACTTTCCTAAGGACCTGATTAGAAATGAATTTCACCTAAATAGACAAGAGTTGAACAAGTAGAAATGGATAGCTTATAGTAAGCTATTAGATGTTGTGCACAAGATGGATCCAAAATATGATCCACTGTTGGAGTTCAGTCCCCACCATAAGAAAATTGATTTTCTGAAGGAGAACTTCAAAGATATTATGGGCACATTGAGGACTAAAAAGATAAATTTACTACTAAGTCTGGGTGTATAGGAACAAGGTGCCAAGCTAATTGAAATAAGGCCAGCATACCAACCTATAGAAAGGTGGCCCATTTACAGGGGGAAAAAGGATGACAACAATAATGAAGAAGAAGTGGACAGAAAAGGAAAGCGAATAATGAAGTTTCCTTCACAACTAGGTCCAAAATTCAAAGTGCCAAGGGCAATTAAAATCATTGATTTAGAATCATCACCAAAAGATAGTTCCCCATCACCACCATCTGAGCCAAGCCCTAAGAGGAAAAGAATTGATCAACCACAAGAGAATTTTATGGATGAAATTATTGTTATTGATCATGAAATGTAGGTTGGTATGCCTTCCCCTCCTAGACCAGTTGAATTGGTTTTATTTGATTTAGATATGAAAGGTAAAAGTGTACAAGATGCAAGAATGGAAGCATGCAAGGAGTTTCTAGATGACAATACATTTGTAAAAACTCTTGTATTCATGCAATTGGTATGGAGGATGAAATTTGAAGAATATCAAGATAAATGTAGGTAGAGAAGAGAACTAAGGCCTGATAGGTCAGACTAGGAGAATGATGAGGAGGTAAAAGTTGAATTAGTGGAAGAATTGAAGAATATCACTCCTAAAGAAGGAAGAAAACTTGCGAGTCGGGGTGGTGTATTGATTCTACCTAAATGGGACATTGTAGATGCTATAGCATTGAATGTTATTCTCAAGTACAAGCATCCCTTGTAAGACTCTGAAGAAGAAGTCAAGGCAATACTTCAAGACTCTGCTTTCAGTGAAGAGTATGAAACCTTGCCAATTTGGGCATTGGCCCCACAAGGGAGAAAACCAAATGTTTCTGATATTAATCCAAATTTTAGAGGGGGATTAATAATAAAGAGAGATTTAGAGACCTCAACCACTGAGGATGCTAATTTTACTATGAATGTGGCCAAATTGGCCCAAAAGACTGCTGAAAGGAAGGAGGCTGAAAAGAGGAGCCTAATGGTGAAGTATAACTTTTTGATTGAGGAATACAACAAGATGTAGCAAAAGAATGTTGAGTTGTAGACGGAGGTGGAAATGTTTAGTTATAAACATATTGGGGAGACATCAAGTGCTCCAGGGACCAGTACATTACCTTCCACAGTAGGGTCAGTGCCTCATGCTTCTCCAATTGTTTCCACACCAGTGTCTCCCAGTCAAAATATTTTCCTCATCCCTCCTTTAGAAAAAAGTGATGAAGAAACAAAGTGCTTTGTTGATCCTACAAAGAAGTAACTCATGCAAAGAATTGATGAATTATAGGCATCTTTGAGGGTAAGTGAGGAGGGATGTTTCTCAAGGAAAAAAGAGATCGTTACTACTATCTTGAGGCATTTAAATGTAAAGGTTGATAGTAAATTACTATCTATACATTCTTTATATTCTTGGTTGTTAGATGCAATAAAGAATATTGATAGGGATTAAGAGGTAGTATACCATTGATTGAAAATTGGATCCCTAGGGCTAGTGATCTGGATGTCATGTATAAGGCCTCAAGGTTTGATACAAATAATAGGCCCCAATCATTAAAGCCTACTCAGGTATTAGTTAAATCATTGGAGGGTTTTCAGACCTTACCAGATGATTTGAGTAGGAATATCAAGGAGTAGGTGAAGAATTTTAATGATTGGGGTAACACATTGTTACCTGAAATAATTGAAGAGCAAGGGAAAATCAGGTCACTCCAGCAGTGGCAGGATCAAGCAAGTGAGGTCATCAATGGTCAAATTAATTTAATTTGTGATGACTCATATTATGGTTTGTTGGTGAGCTATATTGATAAAATTATTAGTACTAGCTCATTTTTTGAATCTTTTGAAAGGAATGCAAATTAGGTAGCAGTAAAATACACACCTTATAATGCCAAGGTGAATGAGGTGATTAATTTTGACTGGACGACTGATGAAGAATACCAGAAATGGGTAGCTAAATATTTGAATGAGGAAGAGTAAAATGAATGGACTACTAACATGTGGTAAATTAGATGTTGCAGTTACAACAGTTTCTAGTTTTGCTTTGATGGCAGTCTCAACATAGGTTTCTTGTGGTTTTTGTTGTTGCATCAACTTTCCTTAGCTGACATGCTGAACGGGAATATTCTCCAAGGTGATGGTTGTTGTAACAATTTTTGGAATATCACCAGGTGCTCCAATTGGCTGGTGACATGTGTACTTTTCTGTAATAGGTTTTGAATTCATGGGTATTTAATGTTGTATAACAGTACTAGCATTTGAGTTGAAATGATAAATTCAAACTCATGTCTCTCCACTTTACATGCATATCTGAATTTTGAATAAGATGACTAAGGGTTGTTTCATTCATCTCACTGTTGTGGTGTGTGTGATCTTTATTTTAGCTTTAATTTAGGGAATTAATTAAAATGCTTGAATGGGATTATAAGCGGATATGTTATGTATGAGGATTTGATAAGCAGTATTGTGTTAGAATGCATACTGATGAAATTGTAATGCAATATTGTCAGGGATCTTATATGTTATGTATTAAATCTGTCATAAACCTTTAGATGCTTATGAATTTGACTCCTGCAATGGATATATGGCACAGATCTAAGTTGTACTTATTTGTGGATTTTCCTAGAGCTTGCTACAAATTGTGAATCAATGACTATCCTATACTATGGATTGTGTTGTAGTTATCTCATGCTCCACATAGTTGATATTATCGGTGAACAACCAATTTTATTTGATATTATCCTATTGTGTTGAGCTTTTCAGTGGGATCATCTATTATATGTTAATGTTGTTTATGATATTGGTGCAGAGATTGTAAACACATTAGGGGATCACCCTCCCAGGTCTTGTAGAGTCTGAAGTGTAGGAGGATTTTTAAAGTCCTTGTTAGTTGGTCCAAGTCCTTCGAGTTGCCCTTGATTGGAATTGGCAATTCCATAGGTAGATTAGAAGACAAACCTGGTTATAGTGTAAAAAAAAACCAACAAGACTCATACACCCAAGGTGTCGTATGAGTCTCAAATCACTAAATGTAGGCCATACAATCCAAAATCACATGAATCATGATTGGATGTTGGTAGATATCAAGATGGATTATCCTCAAAAAGATGCATTAATTAAGGCTTGTGGATGAAAAATAAGGCCAAATAAGGCATAAAGAAGCCTAATATATTAACGAAACCATCTAGATTAGTGTGAAAGCATAAAGGTGCACTTTACAAAACCCTAAATAAGACACTAATAGGTTTATCTAGTTTAGAAGGGCCCAAGACTTAATGTGAATGTGTTAAACACATTACAACACTAAACAAAGGAAAGATTAGGCTCTATTATAGGGAGGGCCCAAATGAGTGCAAAAATGTAGAGGGATACATTTTGTGTAATTAAATTTAGCCCCCACTTTAGTGAGAGGAGGAACTTGCTTCAAACTCACACTAAAGTAGACATCAAGAGAGGTCCAAGGGTACCAATGCAGATGGTCTAGGATAACAAAGATCAAAAGAGTTGATCAAGCCCTTAGGATCTAAGATCATATGCCAAACCAACATAAGAAAAAAAGGAAATGCACAAGGTGTATGATATGAAGAAAAACAAGATACACAAACATGCAATGTCAATGATGTAAAGATGAAATAAAATTAAAGAAAAGGTGAATCAAGCTTCAATAATTTTTTTCACACATTATGGATCAGATCTAAGTTGTTTTTCCAAAAATGCACACTCACTCTGAGGCAATGGAACTTTAGGGTATCCATTGGGTGAGCATACATAAAGGGTGAGACACATACACACATGGTTGTTATGCACTCACATAAATAAGTAAGTGGATATGGGAAATTCATGCCTAAGTTTGGATCCCATACATACAACCATACCAAAGTTATGCCTCCTGATAACTTTGATAAGGCACCACACAACTATGAACTTCAAGATTCATGAGGTAAGTAAAGCTTCATATGCTTGAAAATCATAACCAAACAAGATGGCTTCACAAGCAAGTAAAGTGTGTTATGCAGGGTGGCCATATAACTGAAAATGTAAAAGAGTGTAAGGAACATTTAAAGGAGTTTTTCTTAGTTCACGTAAATTCTTAACTAATGGAACATTGTACCTAATGTATCCAAGAGTGGACCAATCAAAGAATGGAAGATTCACAACTTAGGGGATGCAATGTGTCACATCAAGCCACTAAGAGGAATATAATATGCTAAGAGAGAACACACTCTTGAGGGACATCATACCCAATGTCACCACAAAGTGCCAGATGCATCGCATGAAGTAAGAAGACTACATAATGCAAAAGAATAATGAAATGTATGCCCCAACTTTAAAGAAATTGCTAAAACACCATGCTATCAGAAATTACTTTAAAGTAGAAAATATTAAATGTTAACAATAAAAAAGGACATGAGAGCTTATTTGGAAAGCCCTATGCCAAGTCACATGTTTCCAAATGAATCTATGTCATGAAAAGAAAAGGGGTTGAACCCAAAATGTATAAACCAATATGTCAAATGAAAGAAAACTTAAGGCATGTCATCCACATCCCAAGCTTGCTCTTCTATGTACATGAAAGGTGGTCAACTAGCCAAAAGAGACAACAAAAAATGGCATACAAGGACAAGGCTAACCTAACCCATTGCCCCAACTTAGTGCTTGATGAGGATGAGCCAAAGTGATTGATGAGAGTCATGAGAATCAGTATCAATTAGAGGAACTAGGTGGTTCAACAAAAGGAAAGGCACCACAATCCTTAAGATGTTGAATTGTATTACTCAAAGCTTTACATTCATTAGTAGAATGAACATGAGCTCTATGATATGCACAAAATGAAGTCTTGTAGTAGATTTTTTTTCGTGTTCTTAGAGGGAGGGATATCAAATGATCTTGGATGAGTTTTTACAAGATACTCTCTTAATAAAATGTAGAAGATGTTCCTTTATTTTGTGACAAATATATCTCTTCCTTAGTATAAGATGTTATACTTACACAAGACTCTTTATCTTGTGAGATTTTGTTTTCTCCTTTACAAGAGGGTGTAAAATATATCAAATTCAAATCATTAATGTTTTGCATGGACATTAAAGTTAAGTAAGTATTTCATTATTACTTTCATTTCTTTCAAAGGGAAATAACCAAGACCGCTAGTGTCTATCATTTCAGGATGCACTAATGTTAAAATCAACTTAGGGAGATCTTTTGTAATAGTGTTGATATTGAGTGAAGGATTTTTTGTTTCTTTTGAGGGACAATAACCAAGACCACTAATCTATTCTTTCATGTTCGGATATATAGGGACATGAATACCTTGTTCTCTAGCACCACATACTTTTCCACTATATCCAAATTATTTCATAAGTTCATAACCCTTTCCATAAATCTTTTTCATTTCTTTTGGAGCCAGTGATTGTTTATAATCAGCTTCATCAAATTTTTTTGTATAAATTTTTGTTTCTTCTAAAGTGGTTGAGGTGGATGCTTTCAAAGGGTCTTCTGAATGTTATGTTGATGTTACCACTTTTTCTTTTCCTTTTTTAGATTTTTATCTATGGTATTTTATTCTCCCATGAATGCTGGGAAATCTAAGTGTGGCAATGGAAAAAATATCCCTCTATTTTTCCTTTCTTTTTTGGGCCCTCCTTGTTAAATTGGGCATAATGTTTCCTTGATTTAGTGTTGTAATGTGATTGACACATTCACATTAGATCTTGGGCCCGTATGAGCTAAATGGACTTAATTTTACCCTATTTAAGGTGTTGTAAATTTTTGTTTCACACTTTCACACTTTTCTAGGGTTTTCATTATTAATTGGGCTTCTATATGCCTTATTTGGCCTTATTTTGCATCTAGAAGCCTTAATTAATGCATCTTTTTGGGGGCAATCCTGACATAAACAAACAACAAATCATAATTAAGGTGATTTTAGGTTGTGTGGACAATATTTAGTGATCTAAGACTCATACGCCACCTTGGGCATATGGGTCCCACCTAAGTTTCATGGCCCCAATATGGAATTTAAATTATTCTAAGAATTTTTGAAAATGTGTCCCATAGTTAATGCCTAATGGGACTCATATGCAACTTCTGGCATATGATTCTTCTATGACCCAAAAAAAAAATTTAATTCAAATTCTTGGTGGGATTTTATCCTCCTAAATCTAATGTTAGCTTGTAGTGTTGTAATTTAAAGAAATTTGGCATAAACAAGTATAAATACAAGTTTATTTTATCGTTTTAATCCCAAGCTTTCAAGTGTTCATGCATTATAGAAAATTTGTGATCCAGGAAGCATTCAAGAGTCTTCAAGAGTTGATTATCAAGTGTTTTAGATCATTATTCAAGCATCAAGCATCATGTTTATTTTGGAGCTAAAAATTGTGATGAAGGATTTAATGATTCAAGAAACAATTCAAGTCAATATATAACACATTGAAGCAAGATTCAAGATCTACATCTATTGGACCCATCTGATTCATGTTTGCAACACTTTATTACTATTGTATAGTGAGTTAGAACATTGCATTTTTTTCATTCATCATTCTTGTTGGAAGAATGAAGAAGAAAATCTCATTATGCAACTTTTTTGTTGTAATTAATGTCACCATGTTATATGAGTTGCAACTAAAAGTTTAAGTTCAAGCTTGATTCGGTATTCTGACTCGTTATTGAAAATTATTATCCTCTAGTATTTTGGTCCACAATCCTGTACTAATGAATATCATAACTTGTTGTTTTGGGAAATGGTTCTTGGTTGTTAGAAGCATGTATGTTCATAATTTAATGTGCTCATATGGTGAGTTAGCATTACTCAATTGTTGTATTTTTTATTAGGTCTATCCCTGGCTGACCTAATCAATAGTTGATGTTATGATGAATTAATTTTTTGTTGTGGATATATGTGTGACCTATCTTAGATCCATGCTAACATGTTGTAGCATACTACATGCTTGAATTGTTTTTGGAAATGTTTCATACAAGATTGAATACGACAGCTAATATTTTTGGTGAATAAAGGTTGCATCTAATTAGGCCAACCTAATTAATGCTTGTGGATGAGTCAGATATATATATTGGATAGTTTTGAGATTGATGGTGTGAAGTGTGAAGATATACAAGTATGTGAAGATGATGAAGTGTGTAAAGTCTATTTATTGAGCATCAAAGGAACTGAATCAACACTTGTTAAGTGTAACTTTTTTAGTTCATATTCTAGCTGTAAGCCATTTTTATATTGCATCTTTGTGGGCATGAGTGAGCCTTTCATTTTGGACAATGAGTCCTAGTAATGAACCACCCTTTGTAATATATTATAAATGGTTTTATTTTATTGTGAGCTAATCCTCACCATGGTTTCTCCCATTTTGGGTTTTCCATGTAAAAATCTTCATGTTCATGTGTTGTGTACTTTTATGTTTTGCTAATGCTCTTTCTCATTCTTACTATTATATCCATTGGAGTAATTGGATGTTGTTTTTTCCATAAATTTAAGAAGATACTAATTCACCCTCCCTCTCAATATCTTAGGTATTCAACAATTGGTATCAGAGCTTGATTCCTCTGAAGAAGCTTAACAACTTGAGGAAGATCTTGAAGATTGAAAAAATGGATGATAGAGAAGAACTTCAGACAACTCTTGAAGATCTTGACAAGGTTGAAAATGGAAAAAAAGATTTGAAATAAAATCTTGGTGAGGAAAATTAATGCATCAAGAAATTGAAAGAGCAATTGAAGAAATTCAAAGAAAGACATAAAGAAGTAAGTGAGCAATTAAAATAATAAAATGAAGAGATCATCGGATTGAAGGTGCAACTGGAAAAAAAGAAGAGCATCAAATATTTTCTAAATAAAGTGGTGTAAAGCAAGACTTATGAATGCTCAAGGCTTGAGCAAGAAGTGGTAAACTTGAGACTAGATCTTGAAAATGCAAGACTCTATGAAGATAAGTTCAAAACAGGCTCCACCAAGATTGATGAGTTGATTGTAGGACAAAAATCAACTACAGAAAAAGGTGGTTTGGGAATGGAGGTAGGTGAAACTCAAAGGCCATGCACACCCAAAAAATATTGGACAATCAAAAGACTCAAGATAAAGGAAAACAAACAAGAAACCCAAGAAGCTTTGCTAGAAGACTGCCTATTAGACAACCAAATACTCAAAAGTACACATCTTTCAATGGTGTTTGTTTTTCATGTAATAAATTTGGTCACAAGGCAACAAAGTGTAGAAATAGAATAAACTAGTATGTTGGATCCTTCTCCAGACAATGTTTTGCATTCAAGAAAGTTGGACATAGAGCTAGTGAATGTAGAACTCAAATGTTGAATTGGTTTAGTGGAGAAAGAATGAATCAATCTTTTGTTGGCTATTGCTATGCATGTAATAAGTTTGGACACAAAGAAAATCAAGTCATATAAAACATTAATTAAGGTCAAACAAATAAAAAAAAATTGGTTTCTACAATTGCAACAAGCCCAGACACATTTCAAGAGTATGCGGAAGTAAAGGAGGAAAGCAACTTGATTCGGTAAAGAAGAATGAACCAATGAATACAATTGAAAAGAATGAAGTTAAGAAAGAAATGAAGAAGATATAGAAGAAATAAGAGCCAGTGACATCAAATGTGTCTGTACCCTCATCTGGTGCAGAAAATTCCTCCAGCAATTAGACCCAGCATGGTCCTAGGGGGAGCATTAACATAAAATTATTCAAACCCCTTGGATATCTAGTGTGACAGACATTGGCATGAAGATATGTTCTAAAAAATTAATAAACGGAGCTTATGCAAAAGGAATTAGAAGAATTTTTTTTGGCATGATCATTCATGGAGCAAAATAGGGTTTTTCAATGCAGTGAAGAAGGTTTTTATCAACTTTTTGAATTCTATTGCATTTATTGTGAATTAGGGTAGCTTGTTGATCTACAAAGAATATTTGTAAGGAATTTTGATCAATTGTACACTTGAAGAAAGTGGAGAGCAATTTGGAGCAATCTTGAGGCCATTTGAAAAGTGAGTTGTGCAAACCCTAGTTTTGGTTCACGCAAAATAAAAAGGTATTTTACTCTTTTGTGCTATTGTGGGTTTGTGTGGATCTACTTTTTGAAATAATTAGAGCTCAATTTGTGAAAATATGGAAACCCCTGTAGTTGTAAATGTATCATAAAGACCTAGACCTTCCTACAAGAAGTATTCCATGAAGGTATTCGAAGGTGACCCTCTGGGTGCCTTCTCATCGATTCCTCATGGTGTCATGCCCAATGAAGACACTAGAATGTACATCCATGTTAAGATTGAGGAATATAATCATATAAAATTGATAGATATGTGGCAGAATAACTCACCATGGATGATTTCTTGATAAAACCCAAGTATGCAAATATTGTTACAAAGAAGTTGGATCAATGGAATTATTTTCCTAACTTTAGTTCTAGTGTTCATGACATGTTAAACTAGCTCTTAGCATAAATCATGCTAATTTTTGTGTACTGAAAAACCTCATCTAATAACCAAAGAAGTGATTAAGGAAGTTGTTGTGCCCTCAACACACATGCCTCATTCAAAATGAGGACCCTTTCTTTCCTTCACCTAGCTAGGTCATTTTGTTGTTGCCTCATTTTACATGCACCCTTGTTTGTTGTCCCAAATGGTTGGTGAACCCTAAAAGTGTCATCTCAAGTCAACTATGTTTCACTCCCTTAAATTTTCCAAGTCCTAGGTCCTTGTGGAGACCTTCTGGTAGTTTTGCTTTTCTTTTCAAAATGACATCCCTGGTACCCTCGAGGTCCACCCTTGCAGGTTTCCCCCAGTGGATTTCCCTGTTGCATTTTCTGTATCAAATGGTCGAAGGACCTTGTCCCTTCACGGTTTGGGACCTACCCCTTGGATTTTCATTTCCTCATGCCACTAGTAACCATCCTTCATTCATATTAGGCCTACCACGCTAGTTCACTCCTCTCGAAGTTCCACAGTTTCTTTTCCTTTTCCAAACGGTTGTCCCAATGAAAATTTCTAGCCATCAAACCCTAGGATCTTCTTTGCTGGTGGTTTTTTGCTCAAAATTTCAAGTGGCCATCAGTTGATAGCCTTCCACCCATCGAGTTCCAACCCTTTTGCGACAATTTTCAAATTCCAAACTCACCAACCTTAGGGTATATAGTACATGCATTAATGGTTGGAATTTAATGCCATATTTTCTATAAATAGGCTAATTTGACCTATCATTTTCACATGTCAGGCTAGCTAGAGCAAATAAGATTAATCTAGAGACCATCTCCATGTGTCACCTCTAAGCCCAAAGACTCCCATTACCGGTCCATTGCACTTGTTGGCTAATTCATCTCCTTCCTTCATTGGGTTCTCCAGGTTGGTTTGTCACCGGCGCCTCATACTATGTTTTTCTTTGATTTTGAAGAGAAACGATGAATAAAAGGATGAAAAATGTATACACTAGGTAGAGGAGATTGAGGCACCTAAAATACATGTTCTAAAAACTTAGAAACCCTTAAAACACTAATGAAGCTTTGACCTCAGCGTCATTCTTCGACTAGGGAATTCATGACCCCCGAACCCGCTGGCTCAAAATGTCGTTGCTCAAGCATGAAAAACTAAACCTCAAGCAATGAACCTATCTCTCAGGCCTGCCATGTAGGGAAGACTTCTCTCTCTCACCATTGGAATGTCATCTTTCAAACTAAAATGAAATGGTGTCCTTCACATTACTTAGGTTCGTTTGCATGGGATATTGTCTTGGGAATGCCATTGATTATATGTTGTTTCACATAGCATTCTAGCCCCATCCATCTAACCTTTAGACCCTGCTCACCCACTCGTCGCATTGCCATTGAAGTTGAAGAAACCATACCTAAAGCCCTTCAGGTCCTAGTTCATGGACCTTCGTTCGTGGACCACCATGGTAGTATCATCATTCCTCACTGCTTTCTGGTGGCTCCTCTTCATCCTTCAGGCCCCAATCATCCCAAAGCTATATGAATGAAACAATGAAACTCAAAGTGCCCAACCCATTACAAGCCCTCCTTTACTAGACTTTTTTTGTCGAGACTCTGTCTTGTCTCAGCCATTGCGAAAGAGTGAGCCACCCCCATCCTTTTAGCCTCCAAGACCCAACCCTTTGTTTTCTTATAAGCCTCCCCAAGATAAACAAAGAAAATGCAGAACCCAAGTCTTGGGCTAGATCTATTCCTTCAAGTTTCTCCCATTGGGCTTCCACCTTTTGTCTGCCATTTCAATCAGCAATTATCAAGCAGCTTCCCGCTTCCTCCAACCCAAATACTTAGGAGACCAATATATGTTGCCAACTATTATCTAAGCTAGTGGGTCCCACCCTATGGAACTCCACCCCCAAAATGCATTCTCACTAGAGTTGTTCCAAATATCTAACCTCAAAAGGAAAAGCTCCATCTTCATTCTGATTGTGCCCAAATGATGACCCGAATGCCCTCCAATTGCCAAATAGACTTTGACCCACAAGCCAAAATAAGGCACTCTCCTCAATGGACTTCACAATTTGGTTGAATCCTAGGGTGGGTGAAAACTCGTGGGCTACCCCACCCTATTTTCCCTTTAGAACAACCATCTTGCTAGGGAATTTTGGCCTCTGGGCTCAGACCATCCAAACTCTCTGTCGTGAATTGTGAATGACAATATGAATTTAATGTTAGATTGCTTGAACGATAAATTACCTAATATAACTCCATTTGTAGAGATTTGGCTAAAATTTTATGTTTTCATGCTTAATTATTCTCACCCCTCCTTTGTCTACAAAATATATGGAATTAAGTACAGGACTCTTAGGGGAAACTACAGAGAAGGACAAAGGAAAGAAAATAGGAAAAGTTCCCCACAGAAAAAGAAGACAAAGACTAGATGAAATACTAGTTCCAAGGGGAACCACTATGATCTAAGGTCACCACAAAATGGAAAGAGGTTACAGAGACCAATGTCGGGCACATTGATATTGATGATTTCAAGCAAAGGGTTAGTATCAACCCAATAATAGAGAATGAAAGATTAATTAGAGGTAGTGGAATAGCCAAGGTTGTGGGATTTCCTCCCACTCTTGTCACCCCTAACCTAGTAATGGCTTGTAGGGAGGCATACCGGCCCGAAACCAAAACTATAGTGGATAGCGATGCAAATATTTTAGCTAACATGTTTTCCAAAGCAATAACAAAGGCCTTTCATATCCCTACCTTCAGGGAAATGGAAATACCAACCATAAAAGATGGCAAGGAAATGTGGGACGAGGATCCCCTTAAGTGTAAAGAGCTCATAAATTAGTATTGGCTAAGGAGAAGAGGGAGAGTGCTGCAAAAGTTTCCCAGGAGATTTCCCTCTATGTTTTTTATGAAAACTACCATGATCTAGTGACCCTACTAAGCAGAGTAATGGGCCTTCCTACTACTTCTTACTTTCAAGAATGGATGGTCTACTTCATTGAATATATCTCTATGGAGAAGATACCACCTTCTACTGGGGTAAGATAATTACTGATTGTTTCCATGAGCAACTCATGGCTGTCAAAAATACCTCCAAATTTTATATGACATCCTATTTGGTCTATTCATAGGCTAAACAGAGGCAATATAGTGGCTAGTTTAGAGCTTTGGATGAAGAATCCAGTAGAGAATTAAAAGTTTATGACAGGTACCCTCAACTACAATTTTGGAACTTCAAGAAATATTATTGTAGGGTCAATGATGTTTTCATAGGTCACATCATTAGATTGCTCAGGGGTGACTTTGAGAGGAGACTCTCCCACAGAGCTCAGGCTTTCCTTGAGCAGTATGCCTTCTTGTTCATCCAATATCCAAAGTTTACTTACATTCATGCAAAAGTCTTCTTAGAAAAACCAAACAAGTTGCCCTAGTATCCTAACGACAAGATAATATTATTGGAGCTCTCTCGATAGCTATAACACGTGCAAACCCACTTGAGCAACAAACATTTGGCAAGGATTTCTTATACCCTCTATTTTAGACAAGGAATGTATGAGCTCCATACCTCATAATGTGCCCAGAATTCAGAAAAGGAATTGGCCGAGTACCCCTTCAGACTTCACATGACCTACCCACAGATGGATCCCTATGGCCATATTAGGAAGGAACTTGGACCTAAATATGCCTGTCTGCATAGTGTTGAGGATTTCTAGGCTAATTGTAAAGAAAACAATGAGGTGAGGATGAGGAACTATATGTAGATGACCACATACATTGTTAAAACTTGGGTAAACCTATTCCTAGTACTTGATCAGGTGGAGGAAGATGAGAGCACAATAATAGATCCCTCATACAATGTGGTTGCTAATCTACCACTACCACTAATTGATTGGGACAAGTAAGAGGTTGATAATCTTGACATTCTAACCAAGCCCATTGAGGCTTGCACAAAAGAGTCAATTAATAGGAAGGGGTCACTTTGACCTATGAGGGGTTAAAAAGTGATCCAAGTGGAATGGATGGTGGGGCAGCTACTACCTCAATAGGAGAAACCTAAAAATTCCCTCCACTCACTCGATCAAGGAAAATAAAACAGACTAATGAGGAATAATCTAATCAAAAGGTGTACGCAAGAAAGGCCTCAGAAGGTGAACCTTCCAAGAAACATAAGAAATCAAGTAGTGTCACTGAGATTCCTATTATTCAAGAAGACCCACTCCATTAAAGAGAGGAAATGGAGGTTGATCAACCAAAGTCTCCACCGGCTGCCTCCACTACCGTTGCTCCTCCACCTACTTCTCAGGCCATGGTGGCTACTTCCCCACCTACGGTGGACATCTCAGTCCACCTTGCCTCTTCTTTGCCTACTGAACCAATAGTAATGTTTGATTCTTCTTCTGCCACCAACTCTCCACTTTCTTCTACTTCCATGTCTCTAACCATGTCCCTTTCACTAACAATAGCCACAATCCCAATGCCAACACTCTCACTTCTAGAGGCATTTTTGTGGCATATGCAAAATGTCCCATCTGAGATCTCTAAAGCATTGATGGATATGACTATCCAGGCTGCCCTAGAATAGGTTCTTACTAACGTTCCTACCTTGAGGCCTCCGATTGAACCACTAGAGATGAAATCCACGATGGAAATATCCAAGGAGTGGGATAGGTAGAAGAAGGAAGCCACAAAGGCATTGGAGGAGGAGGTGGATGATTACCACGAACATCCAAAGTACCAAAATCTACAAATTAATAAGGTGGTACATGAGGGTGAGGAAATCAAATCCTCCAAAAGTGATGAAAAAGATCTTGGAGCGAGATACATTTTATAAACATTTGATGCAGATCTCAAAGAAGAGTTGTCCCGACAATTGAAAGATGTTGGGGAAGAAGTGGAAAGACTGCCCTCCGAAGAAAGAGGGCGAGAAGATGAAAAAATGGAAGAAAGCACTAAACATCCAATAGGTAAACAAGAAGAGAGCCCCAAGCATGGTGAAGAGGTACCTCTTTCAGAAGGACAAGAAGGACAAGAAGGACAAGAAAAGAAGGAATACAAAGATGTGCCACCTCAACGCGAGGAAGAGGAGAGTAACAAGGAAGATAAGCCTAAAGAAGGGGTTCAAACCCACGAGAGTCCAGAAATAGAGCAGCCCAAAGAACATGGGCATGAAGAAGAAGAAAAGGATGCTAAAGGAGAAGACATCCCTAAGGGATGCTTTCCCAATAAGTCCCCCATCAAATGCATGGTAATCATCAAAGACTCTGATGAAGAAAAAGAAGGAGAAATCATAAGAACAAAGCAAGAGGCTCCTGGGGATAAAGAAATTGAAGTCAAAAGGGATGAAAAGGATGATGACCAAGAATGACCCAAGGAAAAGTCCCAAATGCTTGAGTGGCTAGAGAGGCAATTAGAGAAGAAAGCTCCTAATTTGAAGGATCCGAAAGCAAGGTTAGAGGCCATCTTGGCCCGAGCTCACATTAGCACTAAGAAGAAAAAGAAGCTCAATATTAGGTCTAAGTTGACAATGGACGCTTCAAGATCTAGGACCATGTAGGTGGCCACACCAGTGGTGGGAAAAGAAGGGATTAGCTACAATGTCTCCACCATCAACTTGGGAACAACCACTAGGGAGTAGAAAGTGGACCACCTTAAGGATTCCGTTATCACAGTGGTGCACTTGATATGACAGGATAAGGTTTCCAAGGAAGAACTTAAGGCATAGGTGGCTGATTTGACAGCCTACATTCAATAGTGGTCATCAGCAGAAGAGCTACCTACAACATCCAAAGCTCTACCACAACTACTATCTAAAGGAAATTAACAAGCATGAGGAAAGGAAGAACTAGACTAAAACCACAAAGGATTGGTTTCGGAAGGTCCTATATACTGGAAACATGGGCATTGGTCATATTGTCAGGAAAACAAACAAGTTTTTAGAAGTGCAAAAACACCTTGAGTGCATGAGGAAGTTCTATACTAACTTCCCAAGGATGTATGGGTCCACTTACCCCAAAATTGAGGCCATCCTCAAACTGTCAAAGAAAACTTGGGAAAAGGAGTTTGCATTCAAGGAGGATGATCATTGGCTGGTAGATATGTGGAAGTTGAACTTCAACCACATAAAGGAGATATTTGAGCAGGTACTTTATAAGGTTGATTCATATCTCGATTGGGCCAAGGACATCAGAAAAAAATTGTATTGAATAATTAAAATTAATAATTGGCTACAATGTGCCCACTATTGAAATTGATCCAGAAAAGGTAAAGCATCATTTCCATAAGAAGATGAAAGATGGGATGTCAAGTGATCTCACCACTGACTTCATGGGATGTCGAGTGATCTCACCTGTAACTTCATGTGTTTTGTTGCCTGAGCCTTCACCTAATCAGAACAAGTCTGGGACAATATAGACAAGTGTGATAAAGATTATAATAAACTCACTGACAAATCTAAGCAATGGAATTACCAAGTGCTTCAATCCAAAATCATGGAAGTTGATAACCTCCAGCCATTGATCTTGAAGTTCGTTAAATATGCCACTTTAAAGAAGCATGGAGGTAACCCTATTATTGATGATGAAATCCTCACAGAATAGCTGCAGTAAAGGAAATTAGGTAGAAGACAAAATGCTACAGTGCTACCACTAGAAGACAAAATAGGGAAAAAGACAAACATGTATTTTTTAAATATAATATATTTGGGGGTAGGTGGAACCCTAATTTGTAGTGAATCTTTGCCACACAATGCAAATCAATCTTGGCCATTCATTCCACTTTTTGGACACTATAAAAAGGGGATATCCTCTCATTTTCAAGAGAGAGTTGAGTTGTTGTAATGACATGTTGCTAAAATTTTAATAGAAGTTCATTGACTTGGTGGATTCTTGAGTTTCTTGGCATGTTTCATGATTCATCTCTCATAGTTAGCTGATTTAGTTAGATTTACTTTGTTGTTTCATTTAGTATTTTTGAGATTGCTTTGATAGATTTAGAAGTTTTGTTTAATGGTTATGAAGATTTATGTTGTGTTGATGCCTTTCTTGTCCATACTTTGTGTTGTTTACTGATGGTGGATGGCTGTGTAAAGTTAGTTTGGAATTAAATTAAAAGCTACTCCAAACTTTTATCTTTGTTCATGCATTTTTATGGTGAATGAATGATAGAACATTTGCAATCCCTAGAAAATAGCACAAATTTCATGATGCTGTGAGTTTTCTAGTTAAGTGAATTTTTGTTTGAAGGAAGTTGTCCATAGTAGCACCCTCCATGATCACTATTCATAGCTAGTTTCAGATCTAGGAATCCCTTCTCTTCCCTACCACTTTTCCTTTTTTTTTAAGAAGTTACCTATGCTCAGGTTCATTTCACATTGTAAAGCAAAAGCTTAAGATAACATTGGAGTTATAGATAGTTGTTGAAACCTATAGTAAATTGCACCTCAACTTCCTATCCTAGGAATTTAATCTTCAAGATCCACTTCATCTCCATCTAGCTTACATAAGTCTGCCCTATGATTACTAGCAAATCACATCAAACATAAACTAAGGAATTCCATGCAATTCATGACCTTACACTCAAGAGACCTTAGGGTGATTTTCAACAACTTGTTGTTGGAGCTTTCCTTTAAATAGAGGTAGTGCACCTACATACTACCTATGTTGAGAAAGTGTGGAAAATACCATCAACAGAGTTGGTGCTAAAAGGAGGTTAGAGTTAAGTTGGATCGAATTGGATCATTCTCCCTAGAAATGTTTCAAAGAGTTTTAAGGTCAACACCGAACAAAGGGAAATTTTAAGAGTTGCATCCCCCCATAAGGGCTAAGAATACCAAGGGAAGGGACGTTGCCCCTTCCTCTTCCTCCATATTTTTTGCTTCATTTCCACCTTCACCTTCCTCCACCATCCTTCCATCTGCCACTAAACTACTCCAAGCTACCTTTGGGCATCATCCATCCCACAGTCAGGTATTTTCCTCTCTACCTGCCTTCCAAGTCCAAACTACAGTCCCAACTGTCATTGCCCCTCTGCAACCCTAGGTTACTATTCTCCAACAACAAGCACCACCCTCACCTCCCTTTATGGCTTGGTTAGGGAACAACCCATCCCCGTTGCTCTTTAATGTTTATCATGATATGCCCAAGAATCTAGAGATATTTTGTTCAAAGTTTAATCCACAAGATCCAAAAAGGACTGCTAGGGAATGCATTAGGATATTTTAAACAATGCTGAAGGACATGTAGATTAATCAAGAAGATGTGGCATGTAGGCTCTTCCCTTACTCATTGGGATAGGATGCTTTCTATTGGTACGCCAACTTGACAACCAATTCTCTCACATCTTTGGATTTGCTGATGAATGCTTTCCTGTAGAAATACAAGATCTTGATTAGCCCTTCAGAGTTATATCATCAATTCACAACAATTTAGAGGGAGAGCAACGAGTCAATCAACTCATTCAATGATCAATTCCATTAGACATATTCAAGGTTACAAGCTCTGTACACACTTAATGATGGAACCTCTTTGCTAGTCTACTATGCTGCATTGGATAATCTTACTGTTGGCTTTGTGAAGAGGATACGACCACCACTTACAAGATTGGTTAGTGCCTATGCTGAAGCGGTCATGGCCAGCACCAATCTAGGTCTAAATATCTCCAGTTCCCTACCTTCCTTGGGTCAGGTTTCCCATCTAATGCAGGTTCAAGGGCTTAATCAAACATTGCAACAATAGACACCTCTTATGAACCAGGTGCCATAGCTACCCATAGTTCATCATCTAGGATAGCCTTTGAACCAGGCACCTACTATGCCTATGTACCTCCAACCCTAGCAACAACATACTTATTCTCAAGTTCCCCAACAATAACAGTCTTATCAAAAATAGCCTCAAGTTCCCCTCTACCTATAAGGGCTTGAGTTTCCTCCCACTCAATAGAATTAGTCGGCTGCCCCACCTATTTTCCTTCAAAATCAAGTGCCACAACTGAGTAATATAGAGAAAGATCGATTGGATGAGCTAATGAAAATGATGCACTTGAGAAATCAGAACAACTAGCTACAAGCCTCCCAACACAACATTCAAGATAATATCAACAAAGATAATAGGGACAACTGAGACAACAAAGAGGACTGATAGGTAAGTACCTCTTCTAGGCAGAATTATGATAGGGGAAAGAATTCAAATCATAGCTTCAAGAGGAGACCTTCTCAGAGGCAGAATCAAATGTGGAACATGAGGCCCAACAATGGAGGTGTTGCTACTCCTCATGACCAACCTGTTGAGAATGCTCTATCTAGATGGTGTCAAATTCATAAAATAAGTAGGCATTTTGAGTTGGACTACCCCGAATTTCAAACATCCACTGAAATCTTCCAAGTGGAAGTGCAAAATTTTGTGGACGGTGCAAATAATAGAGACATAGTCCCATCTAAGCCCTATGACTCCTTCATTCTCATGGTCAACCAAGCCCCATTTCAGAGAAGTGAAAGCAATGAGCCCAAGGATGCAACTATCTCTCTAAAGAACAAGGAAGTGCAAGAGGTAAGTAACGAAGTAACCTTGTCTTAGCTTTTTGCTTCTATAGATATTGGTCCTATAGATGATGAACCCCATGAGGATGAACTGTACATGTTCATCAAAGACCCACTTCATACTACTTAAGGAATAGACAAGTAGGGGGGCCATTTACTACATCCACTCCACCCAACTACTTCACCACCCCACTAAACCCCAATGCTAGCAACAATCCTGGTCTTCCTCGTGTACCCACTCAATCTTCCAATAAGGATAGGCCATCGAATCAGTCACACAACTAGTCACAAAATCAGCCTCAAAGTCAGCCCCAAAATCAACCAAGCCAAACATAAGCCCAACCTGCTAGCTTTGTCATATGTAAATCCTTTAAATCTAAAATCAAACAAATGGGAAAATATGTTCCCGAGGAGTTCAAGAAAGTTAAAATTAGCATGTCTTCCTTTGAGTTGCTCAAGGTCCCTATCATTAGGAACACCTTCTTTAGGATAATCAATGAAACTCCTTGTAAAGCAACACAAGAAATACCAACCAAGAGGGTCACCTTTGAAGAAACTAGTCAAGAACCCATGATCTAGGAGATAATATGGAAAAGGAAAGATATTCCCTCAAATAATTGTATAGGCAAGTAGCTCACAAAAGAATCTGATCAAAATAGCAGGAAAATTTTCAAGGATTAGCCCTCTGGGCAGACTAAGGACAAGGCTAGTGATAAGAACAAAGCTCAAGTAGCCTAGGTAGACACACCTACGAGCCTCTTTCAAGGAAATTTGAAACACTGCCCTTCCTAACTACCATTTGGATATTTAGAAAGAAACTGCACAACTTCCTACTTGATTCAGGAGTGTCAGCTAATGTTATGCCCTTAGCAGTGTGTAAAGCTCTTGGGATTACTCCCACACCTTCAAAGAGAAAAGTGACCATGTTGGATAACATAGAGATAAACATAGTGGGAGAAATGAATCAGATCCCAATGTAGATTTTTGTAGATCCAAGGGTACAATAGGTCATTGACATTCAGGTGGCAGGCATCCCTAACACCTATGGGCTTATCCTTGGGTGAGACTTTACTAGAACATTGAATGGATATGCTACAACAGATCATTCTCACATGTGGTTACCATGGAGAGGATTGTCCAATCAGATTCGTATAGATTGTGAGCCATGTATGAATTACATGATCACAAAGTACAACACCAACAATGTGTTGTTTGTTGAGATAGAACTAGGAAATTATTGTCCCTTCACTTTTTAGTAAGAGTTAGAGCCTCAAGAAGAAGAGTTAACTGCAGAAATACTCTTGGTGAAATGCAATCCTCCAGCCAATCTAGCCCAAACCCCTCAAAGTACTGAAATGTTGGTGGAATTAGATAATGAACCTAATGAAGACAATGAATTGGGACTACTAGATGGTTTCCAAGATTTCATGGAGAAATGCATCCGAGACTAGCTCAACCTTGGTGCTCGAATGAATTTCCAAGAGCTCTTGTTATCGAATTGGTGTAGGATTCAAAATGCTGCCCACTCCGAGTTTGAGTGATGTCTGTGCTAGACAATAGTAGAGAATTTCAAGGGATTGTCCACTCCTCAGAATGAAAGGCCAAAGGGGATGCCAACAAAATTTCCTACTTCCAATCACACTATATCAACACATCTCCCAAAGGTCGTGGAGGAAACCACCAAGCCAAATGGAATTGAAAGCCCAGTTTGACTAGTTGTTAAGGAGCTTTCCAAGTTTTGGACACTTTGCTTTGATGGATCCAAGTCCTAACAAGGAGCTGGCACCAAATTCGAGCTCATTAGCCCAATGGGTAAGACCTTTCTTGATACCCATAGGTTGTAGTTTTATTGCACCAACAATGTAGCTAAGCATGAAGCTCTAGTCCATGGTCTTCTTATGGCCTTAAAGAAAAATGTCAAAATGTTGCAAGTTTTTGGTGATTCTGAGTTGGTAATCAAACAAGTTAGAAAATTATACTCCTGCCATGATAGAAGACTAGAAAAATATAGACATAGAGTTTGGGGTCTTCTAGAGGGTTTAGACGCTTTTAATATTCAGTTGAACTCTCGCTCCCAACATCACACAACTGATGCTTTGGCTCAACAAGCTAGCACATTGTAGCTTCTTTCCCTTTCAGGTCTCAAACACTTCATAGTTGAGTTGACATCCACCCCATCTATTCTAGACAATGTCACTCACTTTCAAGTCTTCAATGATGATAAGTACATCCTTGAATTCATTACGAGTTTTTATGTGTTTGCTACACAAATAATTGATGAAGCTGATCCAGAAGAAGTTGAATTAGACATAGGAGTCATCAACCTCAAGACCAACACAATTCCTAGGGGTATGGTTTAGTTGGAGCATATATTTGATTTAGATCAGATTAGAGACCAATACCAACAAGAAAAAAAGGAGTCCATTAGCAATCAATGAAATGTTCACAACCTCAGGATAGTTGAGGAAATCAAAAATGTTTTTATTGGAAAGGTGCGTACTACAGAAGAATAGAAAGGGACCATTGATTCTCTTTACAAGTATCATGATGTGGTGGCATGGAGCTGTGAAGATCTAAAAACTTATGACACCTCCATCATAACACACACCATCCCTCTTAAGCATAAAATGAATCCCTTATGATAGAGAAAGTGCCCTATCAACACTTTATTGGAGCCAATCATTTACAAAGAAGTGCATAAACTACTTTCAGGAAGGATTATCTTTCCACTTAGGCACTCTACATGGGTGGCCAACTTGGTCCCAGTCAGAAAAAAGAATAGAGAAATTAGATTATGCATGGACTTCTGCAATTTGAATAGGGCCTCGAAAAAGGATAATTATCCAGTGCCATCGCTAGATGTACTATAGATCGTTAACAATTCACAAATGATGTCCTTTCTTGAGGGGTATTCCAGGTATAACCAGGTAATGGTGCAGTATGAAGACCACCATAAAAAAACATTCACCATTAAGTGGGGGACCTTTGCTTATAGATGCATGCCATTTGGGCTAATCAATGCTAGTGCCACCTTTCAATGCACCATGGATATAGCTTTCAAAGATCTGATTAGTAAATGAATAATCATCTATATGGATGATTTGACTGTGTTTTCAAAGAAACAGAGTGACCATGTCTCTGATCTATGCAAAGTCTTCCATAGGTGTCGAGATTTTGGGGTTTCCCTTAGCCTAAAGTAATGTATCTTTGAATTCACTGAAGGGAAATTGCTTGGGAATGTTATCTCAGAGTGATACATCTCCATTGACCAAGAGCGCATCCAATATCTGCTAAAAATCTAGCTATCAAGTAGCAAGAAAGAGCTCAAATATTTCTTTGAAAAGATCAACTTTGTGTGAAAGTTTATTATGGGCTTTGCTGAAATTGTCAAGCCACTCAACACCATGCTAAAGCAAGATGCTAAGATCGAGTGGACTCCTAAAGAAAAGGACTTTGAGGAAATTAAATAGACAATTACTAAGGCACCAATGCTAGTCTGTCTAGACTATCTGAAGCCTTTCTACATTTATTCATTCACTTCAGATCATTCATGTACAAGTATTTTGACCCAGAAAGATAATGAGGGGAATGAGCACCAGATCCCCTTCATGAGTGCCTCTTTGAAAGATATTAAACTGAGATACCACAATGTGAAAAAACAAGCATATGTCCTTGTTAGAGGAGTGAAGAAGTTTAGAAATTACATTTTACACAATAAAGAGTTTGTCATAGTTCTTGACCTAGCAGTGAAAACATTGCTTATGCAAAATGAGTTGGGTGAATGAAGAGGGAAGTGGGTCATGTTGCTATAGGAATATGACATGGAGATCCAGTCCATGAAGCTAGTCAAAACACAAGAACTTACATGCACAATTTTTGAGGCAACAGATTCAATGCAGGGCTTGAACTCACAGTACAACAATACTAGCTTGAAGATGTTTCCCCAAGGGAGTGGTATGATGACATAGTCTACTATTTTTTGAACCAAAAGTGCACACCCCACTTGCAAGGAGTTCAAAATCATTCCCTCAAGCTAAAGAGTGGTAGATACATGCTGTGAGGATCCATTTTATATAAGAATAATCATGAAAGTATCTATCTGAGATGCCTAGGAAAAGAAGAAGTAGATTAAGTCTTGAAGGAGTTTCATGATAAGTTCAGCACTGGTCATGGATTCAGTCCTTCTACTACACATAAAATATTGAGAGAAGGATACTATTGGCAACAATCTTCAAGGACACTTATGGTCATGTTTTCTCATGTCACACATGCCATACAACTGCCACCAAGGAAAAGAATGTTTTCGTCCCACTGCAACTTGTTTTGCTGGTGGGACTGTTTCCATAGTGGGGTCTTGACTTAATTGGTCTGGTAAGACCTCCATCATCTACAAGACACAAGTACATTCTAAATGCTTCTAATTATTCCACTAGATGGATAGAAGAAATTGCATGTAGGAAATGCACAACAGAGGTAGTTATGAATTTTCTTGAGAGTGTTATTTTAAATCGCTTTGGCTATCCTTACGCATTAGTATGTGACAATGGCCCTATATTTTCTTCACTCAATTTTTCCAGCTAGGCTTTTGATTATAGAATTTCCCTCAAATTCTCATCCAACTATTACCCCCAAGGTAATGGCCTAGTAGAATCCACAAACATGAATCTCATCACTGTGATAAAGAAATTGCTTGATAGGAATCCCAAGGACTGGCATACCCAGATCTGTTTCTCCCTTTGGGTAGATCACACACATCACAAGGCTACCCTTGGTGATTCCCCATTCCATCTAGTCTATGGCCTTGATCCAATCTTTCCAATCCACCTAAAAAATCCCACCCTCTAGTTTATCAGTGAATTTTATGGAGGAGATCATAGAGAAGCTCGCCTAGCTATGTTGTTGCACTTAGAAGAAATGTGAGATCATGCAATAGAAATTTTTTCCAAACACTAGGGTGTAGTCAAATGTTGGTTTGATTTTCGAGCCAAAATCAAGGCCTTTAGAATTGTAGATATAGTCCTATGTTGGGATGAGGCCCATGAAAAGAAAGGGATACATAAAAAATTTTACAATCTTTGGCTTGGGCCCTTTCAAATAGCTGAAATCTTGGGAGACAATTTTTTTCACTTAAATATCCTAACTAGTGAGGACGTCCCATTGCTTGTCAATGGGAAAAATTTGAAGCATTACTTCCAAGTTTGAGCTTGTGAAGAGCTATTCATGTAAATACTTGTATATAGGTTAGAGTAGGTTACTTTTTTTTCTTTCATTTCATTGTCTTGTGTCTCTTCGTTTTGCTCGTCTCTCGACTATTTTGTTTGGACAAGAGTTTTCTTTGTTGCTCCTATGGTGGTCATGCTCACTCAACGAATGATTCAATTTTCTATCTTTCCTTAGTGTTCTTTGGCTAAGTATTCATCCTTGACTGTTCATCCTTGATAGCTACCTAGGAATGAGTCCCTAATTTGAACTTAGCTTTAGAACTTGACCCTTGGTTGAATCTTTTTACGTTCATCTAAGATCCTACACTAAAACACCTATTAATTATTTCCAAAGGGCTATACAGTAGCTATTATGAGGACTCCGCAAGTGAAAAATCCTAAGTCCATTCCAGTGACCATTGTGGTTCTCAAACCCATCGTAGGCTTTAGTGTCTACACGGTTGAGCAAAAGATGAAAGTGTGAAATGAAATATCAAAAGGAAAGAAAGAAAAAAAAATTTTGAAATCAAGAAACCATATGGGTTTGTAGATAACTCTATTGGGGCTATAGATTCCTAGCTGGTAGTAGAACAATATTTGTGGGACCATAGCAACAACTCCATCAGGGCTATGGATAAATAACTAGTAGTGGGGCAATGTCTAGGCTACTTTTGGCATTGGATGATTTATGTAGCTTGCTCAGTCTAATTAACAACTGTTTGTCACAGTTTCTGAGGGAAGGAATGAAATCACTGGATACACACACTTCTAAGATGTTTCGCAGGTTGACTCAACTAAGGACCCTATTCTCCTAGTTCACTTTTGGGAGTAGGCCCCCGGTCTACGAAACCAGAGAATTTGGGTCCTAAATTAAATATTTATCCTTAGAAAACTCAGGAATGTTCTCCAGGAGAGTCACCATTTATTGTGCCCTAAGCACACATGCCCCATTCATAACAGGGACCCTATCTTTCCTTTGCCTTGCTAGGTCATGTTTTCCTTGCCTCATTTTGTACGCCCCATTTTTTGGTGTCCCAAATGGGCAGTGAACCTTAAAAGTATCTTCTCAAGTTGACCATGTTTCACTGCCTTAAATTTTCTAAGTCCTAGGTCCTTACAGAGGCCTTCTAGTAGTTTTCCTTTGCTTCTCAAAATGACGTCCCTAGTGCCCTTTAGGTCCGCCCTTGTGGGTTTCCCCTAGTGGATTTCCCTATTGCATTTTTTGTCTTGAACAACTAAAGGACCTTGTCCTTCCTCGGTTTGGGACCCACCCCTTGGATTGTCATTTCCTCATGCTACTAGTGACCATCCTTCATTCATTTTAGGCCTACCACACCAGGTTGCTCCTCCTGGACTTCTGCAGTTTCTTTTCCTTTCCCAAACAACTATCCTCGGGCAAAGATCCATCCATCGGACCTTGAGATCTTCTTGCCTAGTGGCTTTTTTCTAAATGATTAAAGTAACCATTAGCTCGCAGCCTTTCACCCATTGGGTTCTGGCCCTTCTGTTGGTTCTATTTTACAATGTAAATAGGTTTGTCTTCTAATCTACCTATGGAATTTCCAATTCCAATCAAAGGAAGCTCGAAGGACCTGCACCAACCGATAAGGACTTTAAAAAGCCTCCTACATTTCGGGCTTTATAAGACCTAGGAGAGTGATCCCTTAATGTGTTTACAACCTTTGTAGATCATCTCACATTGGGCACCATTATTATAAATAAAATTAACAATAGTAGATCATCTCACTTAATAGCTCAACACGATAGGATAATATCAACTAGAATTGGTTGTTCATAGAAAACATCAACTATCTAGAGCATGAGATAACTAAACACAATCCATTGTATAAGATAGTCATTGATTTGCAATTTGTAGCAAGCTCTAGGAAAAGACAAACAAATAATGAACTACATGAATAAGTACAACTTAAATTAGTGTCATATATCCATTGCAAGAGTCAAATTCATAAGCATCTAGAGGTCTATGAAAGATTTAATACATGACATATAAGATCCCCAACAATATTGCATTACAATTTCATCAGTATGCATTCTAACCCAATACTACTTATGAAATCCTTATATAAAACATATCCGCCTATAATCCCATTAAATCATTTTAATTAATTCTATGAATTAAAGCTAAAATAGAATCATACACACCACAATAGTGAGAAGGATAAAACAACCCTTAGTTATTTCATTCAAAGTTCAGATATGCATGTACAATGGAGAGACATGAGCTTGAATTTATAATTTCAACTTAAATGCTAGTACTATCATACAACATTAAATCCCAATGAATTCAAATCCTATTATAGAATGACTCAAAACCTAAATTGAATTTCTATCTAAAACCATCGCACTTCACAATTTTCTTTGCCACTTCACCTAGACTCGACCAAAAATTATCTAACTTGCTAACCCATACTTTTGGCCTTGAAATCCTTCTTATAGAGAATGAAGGAGCAAACAAGCATCATGCCATAAAGTACACATGTCACCAGCCAACTGCAGCACCTAGTGATATTCCAAAATTTGTTACAACAACCATCACCTTGGAGAATATTCTTGTTCATCATATCAGCTGAGGAAATTTGATGCAACAAAAACACTGCAAGAAACCCGCATTGAGAATGCCATCAACACAAAATTGGAACCATTGCAACCACAACATCTGATTTTCCACCTGTTAGTAGTTCACTCCTTTTACTCTTCCTCAGTCAAATATTTAATTACCCATTTCTGGTACTCTTCATTAGCTGACCAGTCAAAATTAATTACCTCATCCACCTTGGCATTATAAGGTGTGTATTTTACCTCTACTTGATTTGCATCCCTTTCAAAAGATTCCAAAAATGAGCTAGTACTAATGATTTTATCCATACAGCTCACCAACAAATCATATTCTGAGTCATCACAAATTGAATTAATTTGATCATTGATGACCTCACTTTCCTTATACTGCCATTGATGGAGTGACCTGATTTTCCCCTACTCATCAATTATATTAGGTAACAATGTGTTACCCCAATCATTGAAATTCTTCACCAACTCCCTAATCTTCCTACTCAAATCATCTGGTAGGGTTTGAAAACCCTGCAATTACTTAACTAATACTTGAGTAGGCTTTAATGATTAGGGCCTATTATTTGTATCAAACCTTGAGGCTTTATACATGACATCCAAATCACTAGCCCCTGGGATCCAATTTTCAATCAATGGTATCAATACCTCCTGATCCCTATCAATATTCTTTATTGCTTCTAACAACAAAGAATATAAAGAATGTATAGATAGCAATTTACTATCAACCTTTTCATTTAAATGCCTCAAAATAGTAGTAACAATCTCCTTTTTCTTTAAAAGAGATCCTTCCTCACCTTTAATGATTCCTGCAATTCATCAAATTTTTGCAAGAGCAGCTTCTTTGTAGGATCAACAAAGCACTCTGTTTCTTCTTCAATTTCCTCTAAAGAAGGGGTGAGGGTAGGATTATGACTGGGAGATCCTGGTGTGGAAACAATTGGAGAAGTAGGACGCACTGACCCTGTTGTGGAAGGTAATGTACTGGTTCCTGGAGCACTTGATGTCTCCCCAATCTTCTTATACCTAAACATTTCCACCTCAATTTGCAACTCAACATTCTTTTGTTGCATCTTGATGTATTCCTCAATCAAGAGGTTATACTTCTCCATTAGGCTCTTCTTTTCAGCCTCCTCCCATTCAACAGTCTGTTGGGAAAATTTTTGCCACATTCACACTCAAATTAGTGGCCTCGGTGGTTGAGGTTTCTAAAGCTCTCTTTATTATTAATCCTCCTCTGAGATTTGGATTAATATCATAAACATATAGTTTTCTTCCTTATGAGGCAAGTGCCCAAATTTCCAAGGTTTCATAGTCTTCATTGAAAGCATAGTCTTGAAGTGTTGCCTTGACTTCTTCTTCACTAGAGTCTTGCAAGGGATGCTTGGACTTTAGAATAGCATTAAATGCTACATCATCTGCAATGTCCCATTTAGGCAGAATCAATGCACCAGCCTGACTCACCAATTTTCTTCTTTCTTCAGGAGTGATATTCTTGAAATTTTCCATTAATTCAGCTTTCACTTCCTCATCATTCTCCTGGTCTGACCTATGAGGTCTTAGTTCTCTTCTCCTCTTACATTTATCTTGATACTCTTCAAATTTCATCCTCCATACCAATTGCAAGAATACAGGAATTTTTACAAATGTATTGTCATCTATAAACTCCTTGCATGCTTCCATTCTTGCATCTTGTAAACTTTTTCCTTTCATATCTAAATCAAATAAAACCAATTCAGTTGGCCTAGGAGGGGAAGGCATACCAACTTGCATGTCTTGATCAATAACAATGATTTCATCCATCAGATCCTCTTGTGGTTGATCAATTATTTGCCTCTTAGGGCTTGGTTCAGATGGTGGTGATGAGGGATTGTCTTTCGGTGATGATTCTAAATCAATAATTTTGATTGCCCCAAGCACTTTGAATTTTGGACCTGGTTGTGAAGGCAACTTCATAATTTTCTTTCCTTTTCTATCCACTTCTTCCTCATCACTATTGCTATACTTTTTCCTCCTATAAATGGGCCACCTTTCTATAGGTTGATATACTGGCCTTGTTTCAATTGGTCTGGCACCTTGTTCTTGTACACCCAGACTCAATACTAAATTTACCTTTTTTGTTCTCAAAGTTCCCATAACCTCTTTGACGTTGTCCACCATCAAATCAATTTTATTATGGTATGGACTAAACTCCAACAATGGATCATACTTGGGATCCATTTTGTGTACAATATCTAATAGCTTATCATAAGCTATCCATTTCTCCTTATTCAACTCCTACTTATTTAGGTTGAACTCATTTCTAATCAGGTCATCAGCGAAGTTGAATTCATGCACAAACTTGTCATCTTTTATTCTTTGTCTGAAAAGAGAAAAGAAACCCTCAGGATCATGTTGTCGCTTTGGACCACATCTCAAATGGTAATCATCAAATAATTTCTCAAAATGCGTTCAACCTCCCTTTGAAAATGCAAAATTAGAGTCCACTGTATAATCAAGGAAAAATGTTCCCTTACCCCTCCCAGTGAGGTTGTCCTCTTGAATACAACCTATTTGCCACATAACTTCTACAAACCCCACTCTTGGTGGCACATTGTATGGCAATATATGGGGGGTTCCTTGAAAACCATATACTCTCAAGATAGTGTTGATTGGGTATGGGATATTGTAAACCTTCAATTCTGGCTTGCTCCCCTTTGGCTTGAGGAAATCATGCAATTCATCAGGGATCCTAGGTACATTCACCATCAATCTAGCCTTTAATCTAGAAGCAAAACAATTATCAAATTACACATATCTAGTGCTTTCCTTATTGCAAGTTAAATCTATAGCCTGTATCTATATTGGAAATCATTCTCCATCAACTGATTTCCTTAATTTCATCCTCTTGGAGAAGAAATCAACATTTTTAAATAGGAACATATGCATCAACATAGAATACCAAAAGAATTGAATGTCGGTTTCATTTTTCTGCAACTTTGACAACCCTTCATGTAACCTCTCAACCAAGAAAGGGGTAAAGTCATATGTCATAGAGAAGTTAGGGTGTTGTATTTGCACCCCCATGAACATATAAGCAATAGGCATCACTGCACCAGGACTAAAACCTAGAATCTGACACAATGAATAGAAAGTGGCCAGGAAATGATTTGCAAAACAATTTAATCTGAAAGGTTCCTGGTCACTGGGGCTGATATGAAATCTTGAACCTCCTGCCCTAGCCAAATTAGGTGCAAGCAACTTAGCTCTAGAAAGAGACTTCAATTTTTCATATTCCTACTTCATCTCCTCAAGATTGATAGGAACCAAGTCTTCACTCGATTCACATAGGTCAAAAAATTGTTGGACCTCTTCTCTATTAATACTCAGCAGAACACCTCCATCATTATCTCTGATTACCCATGTGACAGGGTCATATTTTGCAGCCGCTACCCTAAGCAGGTCTACATTAAGGAACACATTTGGTACCACTAGCTTCCCCATATCATACATTCATCCATTTTAAAAATGGTGAGGTAAATTCCTTTGTCTGTACCACAATCTAAACATTTCCAAGCCTATGAGAGGAACCCTAGCATCGGCAATGTTGGAGCCATTATATAGTAACCCTTCCCCCAGGATTTTCCCTCGCATTAGGACGAATCCCTTCCTCCTATCATTCGTTGATAAGGGAAACTAATCCATGAAATTATCATTCAGGTTTCTTCTTAGATAATCAACTTGGCCAGAATGCTGCTTTGGTAGTACCATCTCAGACAAACTAGGGCTTCTTTATAACGTTAGACTTCAAATAGCTAGGACTAACCAGAGATAGGAAATTATAGAACAAAATACTACAATTTCTCACAATCTATAATTAAACTATAGCCCTAACACGTTTATCAACAAACTCAATGACAAACACAGCTAATCCTTTCCCAAATTCAAGTTCTTTGTTCACAGAAATCCCAAATTTTGACTGTAGAAACTTGCAATTCCACCTTCAGCTCTAAAACTGCTCCACAAAATAGTTGAATGCTTTATGATATAAACAAAGAAAAAAATTGATTTTATGTCGATAAGATAATTCCAACAAGTGTCTCATCTGCCATTAAAGCTCACTCGCGCACTGGATGAATGGCTCCAACCATATTTGATGCAAATTTAAATCTTAGCCATTGATCCTTCAGTTTGATCAAATCATCTAACGTCTACCTTCAAAAATAGCTGACACAATCACCAACATGGCAGTAAAGGGCCCACCATACCATACGCCGTGAAGGAAATCCACGTGATAGTTTCTCGCGATATCACAATTGGTAAAGATCCTACAACTTTTGATCATGCGATGGTGGGCAACTGTAGATCTTTAACAGCGGTGATCCTGTTCCATCAAAACATTAGTTGGCCTTATCATTATCAATTGACCTCCTTTTCCACTGAGATCATAACATCTTCATTGATTTGAAGCACGTACATCTCACAAGCATTTTAGTAACCGACAACATAACACATTAAAGTTGGGTTAAAGTATTTCATTGTTTCTTTGGCTCCACTAGATAAGACACGTGGCAGTCACCCGCAATATCATGATCAATAAAGACCTTGCAATTCTAGATCATGTGATGGCGGGTAGTCATAGATCTTAAGCATTAGTGATCTCGGTCCTTCAACATAGTTGTCGGCCTTATCCTTAACCATCAAGTAGCTTTCCCATGCAGATCATAATAGATCCATCGATTTAAAACATGTTCACCTTGAGAGCACTTTAGTAATCCACCTTTTAATGTATTTAAGGTCAGATTAATGTATTTCCTTATTCTTCCAACTTCATTAGATGAGACACGTGGTGCCCACCCATGATATCGTGATCAGTAAAGATATTGCAGCTTTAGAACACGTGATGGTAGGCAACCGTTGATATCTGATGAAGATTGATTGATGACACACAAATTGATCTCCTTCATCCATGCCAAAAGAACACGTGGCACCTGTCCATGATATCACAATCGACCAAATTAGTGTGGTGGGGTCATCGTGAGATGGCGGGGAACAGTTGAGATCAAAAGATAGCACATCAATGGTCATGCAGATTTCATCCTTCAGAAAGGGCATGTGGCGCCTGCCCATGATATCACAATTAATAAAGGTCTTGCACTTCCCGATCACGTGATGGCAGGCAATCGTTGATATCTGAAGGAAGTTTGATCAATGGTAGCATGAATTCGATCCCTTTTGTAAAATAAAAAATTCATTAAAGGACAAGGGGACATCACTAGGCGGATGGAAAACAATGACATAAGTGTTTTTTAAATGATGAAACATAGTGCCAACCAATACTTAGGGAAAATAAAACCCACAAAGGAAATAAAAATTAAGACCAAAGGGACCAAGCCTAGATGGAATGATGGGGCATAAGTTGTTTTAAAATCCTTCAAAAGGTAACAGCAAAATAGAACCCAACCAAGGCATAAAAAAAACACTAGGGTTTTACCTGAAGACAAAGCTAAAACCCCAACCCTTAGAAATTTTCAAACACCATGAAAGACTAGTGACATAAGGCAGGGCACGAGTGACAAACAAGGAGAAAAAATTTAAAGCCCCATCAATGGCTCCAGTTGGGGATGTTCATTCCACTAGAATGAAGTGAGAATTCAAAATCTTAGGAAGAGCAGACCAAGAGGCAGAGACAACAAAAAAGGGATTGTTCAGACAAAACAACCCAACTATGTACAAAAAATATACAAAATATACAACCCTAAACTACTATTCATGGAAAAGAATACTTCAAGTGAAGTATAGCTTCAAGAACTATCCATGAACTGGCAGTTCAAGAATATCCCCTGTCATATCTTGAAGGAAGTAAGAATTTTCTCCCCACTTACCATTTATCAAAAATGGACCCAACCAGATTGCATCAAATTTCCCATGTTTCCCTTTATCTTCCAGTCTGGCATTCCACATTAAAACCAAATCTCCATATTTGAAACTCCTTGCAGTTTCCTTCTTGTCATACAAATTCTTTACTTGCAACTACAACTTTTCATTTCTCTTTTGAGCCTCCCTCCTGGTTTCATCTAATTCTATAAGAGCTTCCACCCTCAATTGCATCTCATCATCAATTTCATTATCATATATCTGGACAAACTTATACATTTCCATTAAGTTATTTTGGGGCAACCTGGCATTTATCCCATAAACCAAGTCAAATGGGGCACAACCTATTGCCTTCTTCATAGTTACCCTATCTGCCCAAACTACTAATCTCAACTTAGAATCCCAAGCCTTTTTATTCTAATCCAGGATTCTCTTAATGATCTTCATCAAGCTTTTATTGCTTGATTTTGCCTATCCATTTCCTTGTGGGTGATATGGTGATGAATAAGAAATTTGGATGCCATGCTTCTCGTAGAATTCTATGTATTCCTTAGACCTAAAACACATTGCATTATCTGATATAATCCTTTCTAGACATCCAAATCTAGTCAATATGTTGCTCATTAGGAATTCAATTACCACTTTACTAGTGGCTTTCTTTGTTGGAATTGCTTCCACCCACTTGGTGAAATAATCAGCAGCCACCAATATCCATGAGTGGCCTCCACTAGATTTACATGCTATCTCTCCTACAAAATCAATACCCCACTGCTGGAATAGAGCTTGTACTATAATTGGTTTTAGAGGAAAGTTTCTAGAAAACTTTAACTTACCAGAGAAATGTTGACAAGCATCACATGTCTTCACTAGTTGGTGTGCATCCTTAAAAATTGTAGGCCACCAAAATGCAGCCCTCATTATCTTATGTGCAGTTGTTTTAGCCATATAATGTCCTCCACAAACTCCACCGCGTATCTCACTCATAAGTTATTTTGCTTGATCTTGGTCAACACACTTCAGCATGACACCTTCTCCATTTCTCCACCAAAGCTTTCCATCTACAATAACATATTTGATAGCATGTAACTTCAATGTCCTTTTCTCATTTTTACTTAAATTGTCATGACATTTCATTCTTTGCAAATAATATATCACATCTTTGTACCATTTAGAATGCTCCATATCACATATGTGTGATCTATTCTCCTCTTCTAGCAAATTTATCTAATTTGCTTCCAGATTACTTTGGGCCATAAGCTTGGCCAATCCCTGTCCTCTCACCAGTTTGGTAATCTAGACCTCAATATTGAATTCCTAAATCTGATTTATCCACCTACAACTTCTTCCTGACACTTCTTGTTGTGTGAAGATGTCCTTAACAACAGCACTAGGCACATAAGCAATTACAGTAGCTCCCATCAAATAAGGCCTAAAAGCCTTTACTGCTTTTACCAGTGCATATGCATGTTTTTCATTTATATCATACTTCAGCTCTGCAACTTGTAAAGATTTGTTGAAAAAGGTCACAGGTTGTTCAAAACCTTCTACATTCTTTTGTAACAACACAACTACAATTGTGTGGAAAAAGAAAATGAGAAAATCTGTAAAGGTTTAGAAAAATAAGGAGTTCTTAACATAGGAGCCTCCTTTATTGATTGCTTAATGGCTTGGAAAGCCTGCACGGACTCATTATCCCATTCAACCTTGGCTCCTTTCTTGAGAATTCTGGAAATAGGGTGAACTATCTTAGAAAAATTTGTCACAAACCTCCTTAAGAATTTTATTTGTTCAAAGAAATATTGTATTCCTTTGAAATTTCAGGGTTGTGGAACTTTATCAATTGCAATTACCCTCTCTGGATCAATTTTGACTCCATCCTTGGAAAAAATATGTCCCAATAATTTTCCCTCTAATACTCCAAACATACATTTCTTTGGATTCAAAGAAATACCATACTCCAAAGCTCTAATGAATATCTTCTCGAGATGCTCACAATGGTCCTCTTCCTTTTTAAAATATGTTGTCAAGTCACCTTGGTAAATCACCAAAAACAAGTTAATGAAAAATGAGAACACCACATCTGTGGCTCTCTGAAAAGTGGCCCCTGCATTTGTTAGACCAAATGGCATTCTTACATAAACATATGTTCCCCATGGTGTGGTGAAAGTTGTCTTGAACTACTCAAACTCTTTAACCATAAGTTGGTTATAACCAGAAAAACCATCCATCATAGACATCAACTCACAACCTCACCCTTTGTAACATGGCTTCCATATTGGGTAATGGATAATTGTCTTTTAATGAAGACACATTCAAATTTCTGAAATCTACACATACCCTGATGTCTCCATTTTTCTTCCTTATTGGTACCAATTTTGACACCCAGGATGAATGTCTGATTGGCTTGATGATTCTTGCATCCCTTAATTTCATTAATTCTTCTTGCATTTTGGGGGCTAGAGTGGGATTAATAGGCCTTTTCTTTTGTTTGAATGGCTTGACATCATCATGCAAAGAATCTCATGTTGGAAAATATCCTCTTTGTATGTCTTAAGGTCATCATAGGACCATGAAAACACATGCCTAAACTTCCTTAATAAGTCAATTAGCATCATTCTCACCTTTGGTGATGTTTTCTTTCCAATATACACCTTGTTTGGGGATGCTTTGTTCCAAGATTTATCTCTTCCAAGTTATCAGGATGGGGAGCAGTGTGATTAGCCTTTGTCTTATCTTGATTATCAAACACTCTTTCTAGTACAACTAGACCCTTGGGAATTGTTTTTTTCTTTAACTGAATGACCTCATTTCCAATTATGGTATCCTTACCATCAATATTTTCAACAAAAGCTCCAAAGTCAATTTCCTAATTTTCATACTCTGCCACACAATTAAAAAACCTTAATATGTCATCATCATTATCAAAAACTTACTAATTTTTTATATTAGCACGGACATATGGCCTAGTTTGCACCTCAACCTTTGAAATTCCAGCATAAGTCATATCATCTGGTTTTAATGCAATGTTGGCTAATAAATCTACCACCTTATTTTGACCTCTCTCCATCCATCCTATGCCAAATGTGTCAAAGCTCTCCAATTCATCCCAAACAACATTCCTATACTGTTTCAACCTTTTGTTTTTTGATACAAACTTGGATCTGACTTGGGAAACCACAAGCTCAGAATCCCCAATTGCCTTGAGCTTCTTGATCCCATGTTTTTCAGCTAATCTCAATCCTAGTAACAAGGCTTCATACTCTACCACATTATTTGTGCATTCAAATAACAGAGTAAAAGAGAACCCGAATGTCTTTCCACTTGGTGATCGTAACAAAACACCTACACTAGAGCATTCCTTTGAACTTGCACCATCAAAATACATAGTCCACAAGTCATCAGATTCTGACAATTATTTTATTTTTATATCAATCAATGTAGTAGACTTGTCACAATTGCTAGAAAATTACTCAACCCTGAACTCATCTATACCACTGTCAATAAAACATGTCATATTCTCAATCAGGGCATGCTCAATCATATGAGGTACTTTTGATTCTCTTTCAATTTTGGCATCCTTACGATCAATGGAGAAAGTAGCAAATGACAAATCACATTGCATGTTACCCCCCATCGATGCACTCCATTTTCTTAACAAAAGCATTCCAAAATGAGGTGGGATGTCTGCAACTAGTATGGTCATGACTAAATCCTTGTCAGGGTACTGAGTCAATTTATAAGGCAATGCTCTGATAGTTCCAATAACTGCACTTCTCTTGAATCCATAGCATAACATTTACCTTGAGTAGTATCTACTGTCAAGCCCATTGCCTCAATTATTTTGACTGGCATAACATTATTTGATGCCCCTAAATCTATCATACAATTCCTTAAATTTTTCCCATTTATATCCACACTTAAGAAAAAAGGGGTTATGTTTTCAAGGCATGTGTTAATAGAATTTCCTAAATACACAGGGGGAATTTGTGACATAATTCCCTCCACTTCCTTTTCTTTCTCTTTATCCTTCACTTCTTTACCACTTCCTTGCTTAGTCTTATTACCAGTAACATCTGTGATCAAGGCTATCATATTTTCTTTGTGTTCATTTATTCTCATCATTTCTAACAAAGGTACAATTACTTTAACCTGAGAAAGAACATAAAAAATATCCACAAGTGTATATTTAGGAAAATTACACATCATACCTTCATCATTTTCATGTCTCTCTGGCTAATTACTTCCTTCTAGCTTCTTTTGATTTGTATCCTCTGCAGCAAGTTCAACTAACTTTGTAATCACCTTGGTCTTCACCAGTGATGAAGTCACACCTTCTTGGGGCTTTAGAGTTTCATTCTTTTTAGCCCAAATTTTATCACTCTTGACTTCTTTGACTTTCATAGCATCTTTTTTGTTTTCAACCTTAACACCTTTGTTTTTATCCTTTTGCTCTTTAATAAACAAGCCAGCAAGTTTACCCTACTCACCACCCACAATCCTATTTATCAATTGAAGTGAACTCATTTGAGCAGCCATTTATTCAATCAACCTTGCAATCTCTTCTTCTGATAGTCTCCTTAAGGACACTAAATCTTCAGCCCAGTCCATATTGCAAGCGTTATGATCAAAATCATCTTCCTCATCAGATAAAACTTGTTGATGATACATCTCACTTCTCTGCCTCTAATTATCCACATTATCTTCTTGTATTTCATCATCAAAGGAATGTTCTGCCTCATCAATGTATGATCTGGCCATACAAACATCTACATCATCCTACTCATATCTTGATGTCTGCTCATGAGCATCCTCCTCTATTTCCTCAACAACAAGCAATTGAGCAACACCACAATAATTTTTGATCATGTGGATGATCACACACTTCACACCATGGTCTATCTGGTACTAGATTCACTGAATGTTTCTATAAGGGGTGTAGCATATGCTGATCATTTTTAGGCTTCTAGCTAGACAAGATTGGTTTTCCATCTTTCCAATTTGTATTGTAAGGATAATTTTGCAATCTAGGCTACCTATAATTTCTATTATAGGATTTCCTTTCATTTCCTATACCCTTCTCTTGCTTAGCAACATTTTTTTTATGTCTTTTAGAGTATTGTAAACCTTTTCCCACTTTTCATCATCCTTAGGCTTTGCAACAGGGACTTTCTCAGTCTTCTAGGATTTTTCAAAAGTGTAGGTTCCTCTCTCCTACCATACTTCCCATAAGCTCTTTTGTTACTTTCAATATTTATAGCCACCCTAAATGCATCCCTCATAGTCTAAGGGTCCTTATCTCTGAGGAGATAGGCCATTTTGGCATCAAAGCATTGAAATATGTAGTTAAACAAATGTTTTCATCAAGCCTCAAAACCTGAAACAACTTATACATTCCTTTCTGAAATCTTAAATTAAACTCTATCACAGGCTCATTCAATGACTTCTTGATGTTATTAAATTAATTTAACATAAAACTAGCATTATTTTTATCACCATACTGCTCCTTGAAACACTTTTCAAACTCATCCCATGAACCAATACTAGCATTAGGTAGACCTCTATACCAATCCCTCGCATCCTCTACTACATATTGTACAAGCAATTTCATTACAACATCTTCATGTTCTACCTCATAATAATTTAGCATATCCATAAAAGCTTTCAAGTGTTCCTCTGTTGTTACAACATTATTACCAGCAAACTTATTCATCTTTTCTCTCAAGTCAGCAGGGATGGGATTTGGATAACTAGGGATACCATCAAAGAATAATGGCCTATACCTTTCCAACTATATAGGTTGTCATTGAAATAATCCTTCATTCAGCTGAGGCTCAACACCAGACCCTAAATCTTGTACTCTAGAACCATCATGATTTGGATTTATAGACCTATTTGCATGAGTCTTCAGGCTAGAATTATTTATGGTGGGGTTTGGATTAGTTTTAGGACTGTCCTTTAAAACATCTTGGTGACTTGATGAGGTTGCAGCTTGTGTAGCCTCATCCATGTTTGACATCTTTAGGAAACTTATTTTCCTCTTCATTTCTACATTTGCAGCCTCAATCTTTGTTCTCTCCAACTCTTCTGCTAGAGCTTCACTCTCCCTTTTAGCCTTTTTGAAGGGAGATTATATTTGAAATGACACATGTGGTTGGAGATCTTGTTGAGTGGAATGGGGAGTCACCTTCTCTTTTATTTTAATCCCCTCAATGTTTTCTTTTCCCTTATCCAAGAAAATCTTAGGGTTTGTATTACTGAGTTGAGACTTAACATGATCTAAGGGCTTTGGGTCATGATTTGAGGGCTTTGGGTCAACAGGTTTGGATTTTCCCTTATCCTCACTAGGAGCTCCAGGGTTTTATTTAGACATAGGTATTGCTTCCTTATTAGAAACTTTCTATACAACTAGACCCTGAACACTTGGTTTAGGTTCATCTTGGTTTAGGAGCTTCATTGTTGCCAACTGTCTCATCAACCTATCCCTTTCAATCACAACAATCCTCAACTCTACTTCTCTTTCATTTTCTCTTTTCTTCCTGAGCTTGAATTGCTTTTAGATTTACCACCTCAAATAATTATTGTCTCCAAAAACATTATCAGGGTCAGGAAAAGTCACCTCAGAGCCTGATGTATCATCTAGGTCTATTAGATTTACCTCTTCCTATACATGTTCAGACAATAAATGGTTTACATCATTTTTAGCAGGAGGAGGAGGCACATCACTGGTGCATTCTCTATGATGGTTTTGACTTCTACTCTTGCCTCTTCTCTTTTCAGCATATTTGATACTAACAAGCCCTTTATTTTGACATGTCACATCTTCTTGAACCGGTGTATGAAATAACAAATCAAAAAATCCACCACTGTTTGACTTAGAACTTCTAGACACCTCTTCAAGATTCTCAGGGATAGGGTGTAAGAGCTTACTTGTACCTTGGTGTATAGAGTCCTATGACACGGGAGAAACATTAATATATTTTGGTCTTTTCCTTATCCAATCCTTCTTCACTTTGGGAAGTTCACCTTCCAATTTTTGTTCTGGATGATTCTTCATGAATGACCTGGTGTTCTTCATTCTTCATACTTTTCCAAAAGTTCTTTCCACTTTCAATAAACCTCTCACAATAAAATGCACACTGGTGCAGAGACTTCAAAGTTTCCACCCAGTTTTCTTGGGAATACCAAATACCTAAAGACACGTGGTAGAATATAAAAACTTTTGGAACCTCCTACTGACAACACACAAAGTGCTTTACAACATAAATCTTAACTCTTACCAAAATAGAAGAAGTGGAAAAACCTAACACACAATTTTTGGCTCAACCTTCAAATCACAAAAATATTATGAGAACTCTATGCAAAATGGACAACCAACACATTGACAAGAAATATTAAAATTAGCTCCCTAGTAGAGTCACCATTTTGTTGGTTCTATTTTACAATGTAACCAAGTTTGTCTTCTAATCTACCTATGGAATTTCCAATTCCAATGAAAGGCAGCTCAAAGGACCTGGACCAACTGACGAGGACTTTAAAAATTATCCTACACTTCGGGCTCTGCAAGACTTGGGAGGGTGATTCGTTAATGTGTTTACAACCTCAACACCATTATTATAAATGACATTAACAATAGCAGATCATCTCACTTAATAGCTCAACATGATAGGATAATATCAACTAGAATTGGTTGTTCATAGACAATATCAACTATCTAGAGCATGAGATAACTAAACACAATCCATTGTATAAGATAGTCATTGATTTGCAATTTGTTGCAAGCTCTAGGAAAAGACAAACAAATAGTGAACTACACCAATAAGTACAACTTAGATTAGTGCCATATATCCATTACAGGAGAAAAATTTAGAAGCATCTAGAGGCTATGACAGATTTAATACATGACATATAAGATCCCTAACAATATTGCATTACAATTTCATCAGTATGCATTCTAACCCAATACTACTTATGAAATCCTTATACAAAACATATCCACCTATAATCCCATTCAAGCATTTTAATTAATTCCTTGAATTAAAGCTAAAATAGAATCATACACACCACAACAATGATATGGATAAAACTACCCCTAGTTATTTCATTCAAACTTTAGGTATGCATGTATAATGGAGAGACATGAGCTTGAATTTATCATTTCAACTTAATGCTAGTACTGTCATACAACATTAAATCCCCATGAATTCAAAGCCTATCATAGAATGACTCAAAACCTAAATTACATTTCTCTCTAAAACCATCGAACTTTACAATTTGCTCTGTCACTTCACCTAGACTCGACCAAAAGTTATCTAACTTGCTAACTCGTACTTCTAGCCTTGAAATACTTCTTATAGAGAATGAAGGAGCAAACAAGCATCAAGCCAAAAAGTACACATGTCACCAGCCAATTGGAGCACCTGGTGATATTCCAAAATTTTTTACATTAGCTATCACCTTGGAAAATATTCTTGTTCATCATATTAGCTAAGGAAAGTTGATGCAACAAAAAAAACTGCAAGAAACCCGCGTCGAGAATGCCATCAACACAAAACTGGAACCATTGCAACTGCAACATTTAATTTGCCACCTATTAGTAGTTCACTCCTTTTACTCTTCCTCAGTCAAATATTTAGTTACCCATTTCTGGTACTCTTCATCAATCGGCCAATCAAAATTAATTACCTCATCCACCTTGGCATTATAAGGTGTGTATTTTACTGCTACCTAATTTGCATCCCTTTCGAAAGATTCGAAAAATGAGTTGGTACTAATGATTTTATCCATATAGCTCACCAAAAAATCATATTCTGAGTCCCCACAAATTGAATTAATTTGATCATTGATGACCTCACTTTCTTGATCCTGCCATTGCTTGACTGACCTAATTTTCCCTTGCTCATCACTTATATCAGGTAACAATGTGTTACCCCAATCATTGATATTCTTCACCAACTCCCTAATCTTACTACTCAAATCATCTGGTAGGGTTTGAAAACCCTGCAATTACTTAACTAATACTTGAGTAGGCTTTAATGATTGGGGCCTATTATTTGTATCAAACCTTGAGGCTCTATACATGACATCCAAATCACTAGCCCTTGGGATCCAATTTTTAATCAATGGTATCACTACCTCCTGATCCCTATCAATATTCTTTATTGCTTCTAACAACAAAGAATATAAAGAATGTATAGATAGAAATTTACTATCAAACTTTTCATTTAAATGCCTCAAAATAGTAGTAACAATCTCCTTTTTCTTTAAAAGAGATCCTTCCTCACTTACCTTTAATGATTCCTGCAATTCATCAATTTTTTGCAAGAGAAACTTCTTTGTAGGATCAACAAAGCACTTTGTTTCTTCTTAAATTTCCTCTAAAGAAGGGGTGAGGGGAGGATTATGACTGGGAGATCCTGGTGTGGAAACAATTGGAGAAGCAGGAGGCACTGACCCTACTATGGAAGGTAATGTACTAGTTCCTGGAGCACTTGATGTCTCCCCAATTTTCTTATACCTAAACCTTTCCACCTCAGCCTGTAACTCAACACTCTTCTATTGCATCTTGTTGTATTCATCAATCAAGAGGTTATACTTCTCCATTAGGCTCTTCTTTTTAGCCTCCTCCCATTCAGTAGTCTTTTGGGCCAATTTGACCAAATTCATAGTCAAATTAGTGGCCTCGGTGGTTGAGGTCTTTGAAGCTCTCTTTATTATTAATCCTCCTCTGAAACTTGGATTAATATCAGAAACATTTGGTTTTCTCCCTTGTGGGGCCAATGCCCAAATTTCCAAGGTTTCATACTCTTCACTGAAAGTAGAGGCTTAAAGTGTTGGCTTGACTTCTTCTTCACTAGAGTCTTACAAGGGATGCTTGGACTTTAGAATAGCATTAAATACTATAGCATCTACAATGTCCCATTCAGGCATAATCAATACACCATCCTGACTCACCAGTTTTCTTCCTTCTTCAAGAGTGATGTTCTTGAATTCTTCCATTAATTCATCTTTCACTTCCTCATCATTCTCCTGGTCTGACCTGTCAGGTCTTAGTTCTCTTCTCCTCTTACATTTATCTTGATACTCTTCAAATTTCATCCTCCATACCAATTGCAAAAATACAGGAGTTTTTACAAATATATTATCATCTAGAAATTCCTTGCATGCTTTCATTCTTGCATCTTGTACACTTTTTCCTTTCACATCTAAACCAAATAAAGCCAATTCAGCTGGCCTAGAAGGGGAAGGCATACCAACTTGCATGTCTGTATTAGTAACAATGATTTCATCCATCAGATCCTCCTGTGGTTGATCAATTGTTTTCCTCTTTAGGCTTGGTTCAGATGGTGGTGATGAGGGATTGTATTTCGGTGATGATTCTAAATCAATAATTTTGATTGCCCCAAGCACTTTGAATTTTGGACCTGGTTGTGAAGGAAACTTTATAATTTGCTTTCCTTTTTTGTCCACTTCTTCCTCATCACTGCTGCTATCCTTTTTCCTCCTATAAATGGACCACCTTTCTGTAGGCTGATATGTTGGCCTTATTTAAATATGTCTGGCACCTTGTTCTTGTACACCTAGACTCAATTCTAAATTTACCTTTTTTGTTCTCAAAGTGCCCATAATCTCTTTGAAGTTCTCCATCATAAAATTAATTTTTTGATGGTATGGACTGAACTCCAACAATGGATCATACTTGGGATCCATTTTGTGTACAATATCTAATAGCTTATCATAATCTATCCATTTCTCCTTGTTCAACTCCTACTTATTTAAGTCGAACTCATTTCTAATCAGGTCCTCAGGGATGTTAAATTAATGCACAAACTTGCCAGCTTTTATTCTTTGTCTGAAAAGAGCAAAGAAACCCTCAGGAGCATGTTGCCACTTTGGACCACATCTCAAATGGTAATCATCAAAGAATTTCTCAAAATGCGTCCAACCTCCTTTTGAAAATGCAAAATTAGACACCACTGTATAATCAGGGAAAAATGTTCCCTTACCCCTCCCAGTGAGGTTTTCCTCATGAATACAACCTATTTGCCACATAACTTCTACAAACCCCACTCTTGGTGGCACATTGTATGGAAATATATGGGGGGTTCCTTGAAAACTGTATACTCTCAAGACAGTACTAATTGGGTATGGGATAATGTCACCCTAGTTATGGTAAACCTTCAATTCTAGCTTACTCCCCTTTGGCCTGAGGAAATCATGCAATTCCTCAGGGATCCTAGGTATATTCACCATCAATTAAGCCCTTAATCTAGAAGCAAAACAATTATCAAATTGCACATAACTAGTGCTTTCCTTATTCCAAGTTAAATCTACAGCCCATATCTGTATTGGAAATCTTTCTCCATCAACCGATTTCCTTAATTTCATCCTCTCAAAGGAGAAACCAACATTCTTGAATAGGAACATATGCATCAGCATAGAATACCAAAATAATTGAGTGCCGATGTCATTTTTTTGCAACTTTGACAACCCTTCATGTATCCTCTCAGCCAAGAAAGGTGCAAAGTCATGTCATAGAGAAGTTAGGGTGTTTTATTTGCACCCCCATGAACATATAAGCAATGGGCATCACCGCACCAAGATTAAAACCTAAAATCTGACACAATGAATAGAAAGTGGCCAGGAAATTATTTGCAAAACAATTTAATCTGAAAGGTTCCTGGTCATTGGGGCTGATATAAAATCCTTAACTTCCTGCCTTAGCAAAATGAGGTGGAAGCAACTTAGCTCTAAAAAGAGACTTCAATTTTGCATATTCTTGCTTCATCTCCTCAAGATTGATAGGAACCAAGTCTTCACTCAGTTCACTTAGGTCAAAGATCTATTGGACCTCTTCTCTATTAATACTGAGTAGAACACCTCCATCATTATATTTGATTACATGTGTGATAGGGTCATATCTTGCAGCCACTTCCCTAAGCAGGTCTACATCAAGGAGCACATTTGGTACCACCATCTTCCCCATATCATACATCCATCCATTTGAAAAAGGGTGAGGTAAATTCCTTTGTCCATACCACAATCTGAACATTTCCAAGCCTATGAGAGGAACTCTAGCATCGACAATGTTAGAGCAATTATATACTAACCCTTGACCTAGGATTTTCCCGCACATTAGGAACAATTCCTTCCTCCTATCATTCATTGACAAGGGCAACTGATCTAGGAAATCATCATACATTTTTCTTCTTAAATAATCAACTTGGCTAGAATGTTGCTTTGGTGGTGCCATCTTAGACAAACTAGGGCTTCTTTATAACGTTATACTTCAAATAGCTAGGGCTAACTAGAGATAGGAAAATACAAAACAAAATACTACAATTTCTCACAATCTATAATTAAACTATAGCCCTAACATGTTTATCAACAAAATCAATGACAAACACAGCTAATCCTTTCCCAAATTCAAGTGCAGAATGACCGAGAGGCACAAAAAATAAACTCACGGCTTTGTTTGCAGAAATCCCAAATTCTGGCTATAGAGACTCACAATTCCACTTTCGGCTCTAAAATTGCTCCACAAAATAGTTGAATGATTTATGATACAAACAAAGCAAGAAAATAGATTTTATGTCAATCAAATAACACCAGCAAGTGTCTCATCTACCATTAAAGCTCACTCGTGTGCTGCATGAATGGTTCCAACCATATTTGATGCAAATTTAAATCTTAGCCATCGATCCTTCAGTTTGATCAAATCATCTAATGACTACCTTCAAAAAAAGTTGACGTAATTTCCAACATGGCAGTAAAGGGCCCACCATACCATACATTGTGAAGGAAATCCACGTGGCAGTTTCCCATGATATCACAAATGGTAAACATCCTACAAATTTGGATCATGCGATGGCGGGCAACCGTAGATCTTGAATAATTGTTATCTTGTTCCTTCAAAACGTTAGTCGGCCTTATCATTATCAATCAAGGACCTTTTCCATTGAGATCATAACATCTTCGTTGATTTGAAGCACGTGCATCTCACAAGAATTTTAGTAACCCGCAACATAACACATTAAAGTTGGGTTAAATTATTTCATTGACTCCACCAAATGAGACACGTGGCGTTCACCCGCAATATCGTGATCAGTAAAGACCTTGCAATTCTGGATCATGTGACGGCAGGTAGCCATATATCTTAAGCATGAGTGATCTCGATCCTTCAACACAGTCGTCAGCCTTATCCTTAACCATTAAGCAGCTTTCCCATTCAGATCATAACAAATCTGTCGATTTCAAACATGTGCACCTTGAGAGAACTTTAGTAATCCACCTTTTAATGTATTTCCTTATTCTTCCGACTTCATCAAATGAGACACGTGGTGCCCGCCCATGATATCATGATCAGTAAAGATACTACAGCTTTGGATCACGTGATGGCAGGCAACCGTTGATATCTGATGAAGATTGATCAACGACACACAAACTGATCTCCTTCGGCCACTCCAAAAGGACACGTGGCGCTCGCTTGTGATATCGCAATCAACCAAAGCAGTATTGTGGGGTCATCGCGGGGGTGGAGAATGACTGAGATCAAAAGACAACACATCAATGGTCATGTGTATTTCATCCTTCAGAAAGGGCACATGGTGCCCACCCGTGATATCACAATCAATAAAGGTAGTACACTTCCCGATCATGCAATGGTGGGAAACCATTGATATCTGAAGGAAATTTGATCAACGATAGCGTGAATTCGATCCCTTCTACAAAATAAGACATTTATTAAAGGATAAGGGGAAATCACTAGGCGGATGGAAAACAATGACATAAGTTGTTTTTAAACGATGAAACACAAGGACAACCAAGACTTAGGGAAAATAAAACCCGCTGAGGAAATAAAAATTAAGACCAAAGGGACAAAGCCTAGATGGAATGATGGGGAATAAATTGTTTTAAAAGCCTTCAAAATGTAACAGCAAAATAGAACCCAACCAAGGCGTAAAACAAACACTAGGGTTTTACCTAAAGACAAAGCTAAAACCCCAACCCTTAGAAATTTTCCAGCACCATGAAAGACCAACGACATAAGGAAAGGCATGAGTGACAAACAAGGAGAAAAAATTTAAAGCTCCATCACCTTCTATGGTTATTTTCAAATTCCAAAATCACCAACCTTAGGGTCTGTCATACACGCATTAATGGTTGGCATTTAATGCCATATTTTCTATATATAGGCCAATTTGACCTGTCATTTTCACATGTCAAGCTAGCTAGATCTAATCAAAGTGATCCAGAGACCATCTTTGCATGTCGCCACTGAGCCTGAAGCCTCCCATCAACATTCCATTGCACTTGTTGGCTGATTCATCTCCTTCCTTCATTGGGTTCTCCAGGTTGGTTTGACGCTGATGCCTCATACTATGTTTTTCTTTGATTTTGAGGAGAAATGATGAATAAAAGGATGAAAAATGTATACATTAGGTAGAGGAGACCGAGGCACCTAAAACCCATGTTCAAAAAACTTAGAAACCCTCATAAATCATTGTTAAACACTAACATAGCTTTGACCCCTCAGAGCCATTCTTCGGCTAGGGAATTCATGACCCTCAAACCCACCAACTCATAACACCATTGATCAAGCATGAAAACCAAACCTCAAGTAGTGAACCTATCTCTTAGGCCCGCCATGGTGGGGGGACTTCTCTCTCATATGTTTCAAATGTCACCTTTTGAACTAAAATAAAATAGAGTCCTTCACATTTCCCAAGTCTATTCCCACAGGAGATTGTCCCAAGGATGCCATCCATTATCTGTTATTTCACATAGTATTCTAGCCCTATCCATCCAACTTTGGACCCCACTCACCACGTTGCAACTGAAGTTCAAGCAACCATACCTAAAGCCCTTTAGGTCCTAGTTAGCGGGCCTCCATCTATGGACTGTTGTGGTAGTATCATGGTTCCTCATGAATTTTTGGTGGCTCCTCCCTGTCCTTCGGGCCCTAATCGTCCAAAATATTTATGAATGAAACAATTGAACTCAAAGTTTCCTGCCCATTACAACCCCCCATTTATTATACTTTCATTGTCGGGACTCCATCCCATCTTGGATGTTGTGAAAGAGGGAGCCACCCTCATCCTTCCATCCTCCAAGGCCTGACCCTCTATTTTCTTATAAGCCTCCCTAAGCTAAATGAAGAAAATGTGGAACCCAAGTCCTAGACCAGGTTCATTCCTTTGGGGTGCTCCCATTAGACTTCTACCCTTTGTCTGTTGTTTCAAATGACAATTATCAAGTGGATTCCTGCCTCCTCTGACCCGAATACTTAGGAGACCAATGTCTATTGTCGACCACCATCTAAGCTCGCATGTCCTACCCCACGAAACTCCACCCCCAGAATTCCATCTCATCAGAGCCATTCAAAATAGCTAACCTCAAATGGAAAAGCTCCATCTTGAATCTGATTTCCCAAATGATGACCTGAATTCCCTCCAATCGCCAAATGGAATTTGACCCACATGCCAAAATAGGGCACTCTCCTTGATGGACTTCACAATTTGGTCAAATACTAGGGTAGGTGAAACCTCACAAGCCACCCCACCCTATTTTCCCTTTAGAACATCCATCTTGCTAGGGAAGTCTAGGCTCTAGGGCCTGGGTCATCCAAACTCTCTCTGGTGAATTGCTAACGACATTCTAAATTAAATGTTAGATTCCTTGAATGATAAATTACCTAATATAACTCCATTTGTAGAGATTTAGCTAAAAGTTTATGTTTTCATGCTTAATTACTCTCACCCCTCCTTTGTCTACAAAATATATGGAATTAAGTACAGGACTCTTAGGGGCAACTACAGAGAAGGACAAAGGAAAGAAAACAAGAAAAGTTCCCCATAGAAAAAGAAGACAAAGACTAGATGAAATACTAGTTCCAAGGGGAACCATTGTAATCTAAGGTCACCACAAAATGGAAAGAGGTTACAGAGACCAATGTTGGGCACATTGATATTGATGATTTCAAGCAAAGGGTCAGTATCAACCCAAGAATAGAGAATGCAAGATTAATTAGAGGTAGTGGAATAGCCAAGGTTGTGGGCTTTCCTCCCACTCTTGTCACCCCTGACCTAGTAATGGCTTGCAAAGAGGCATACCAGCCTAAAACCCAAATCATAGTGGACAGGGATGGAAATATTTTAGCTAATATGTCTGCCAAAGGAATAACAAAGACCTTTCATATCCCTACCTTTGGGGAAATGGAAATACCAACCATAAAATATTGCAAGGAAATGTGGGACAAGGATCCCCTTAAGTGTACAAAGCTCATAATTCAATATTGGCTAAAGGAGAAGAGGGGGAGAGCTGCAAAAGTTCCCCAAGAGCTTTTTTGCTATGATTTTTATGAAGAATAACATGATCTAGTGACCCTACTAAGCAAAGTAATGGGCCTTCCTACTACTGCTTACTTTCAAGAATGGATGGTCTACTTCACAAAACAAATTCTTCGTGGAGAAGATACCACCTTCTACTAGGGTAAGATAATTAGTGATTGTTTTCATGAGTAGTTCATGGCTGTCAAAAAGACCTACAAATTTTATATGACATCCTATCTGGTCTATTCACTGCTCAAACAAAGGCAATATAGTGGCTTGTTCAAAGCTCCAGATGAAGAATCTAGCAGAGAATTAAAATATTATGATAGGTACCCTCATCTCCAATTCAGAACTTCAAGAATGATTATTGTAGGGTCAATGACACTTTCACAGGTCACATTATCATATTGCTCAAGGGTGACTTTGAGAGAAGAGTCTCCCATCGTGCTCAAGCTTTCCTTAAGCAGTATGCCTTCTTGTTCATTCAATATCCAAAGTTTACTTACATTCATGCAAAAGGCTTCTCAAAAATTAAAAAACAAGTTGCCCTGGTATCCAAAAAACTAGATAATACTATTGGAGCAATCTTGATAGTTGAGGCATGTGCACACCCTCTTGAGGAGCAAACATTTGGCAAGGATTTCCTATCCACTCTCTTTTGGCCAAGGAATGTATGAGCTCTATACCACAATGCCCAAGAATTTAGAAAAGGAATTGGTCGAGTACCACTTCAAACTTCACACTGCCTGGCCATGGATGGATCCCTATGGCCATCTCAGAAAGCAACTTGGACCAAAATATTCCCATTTTCATAGTGTTGAGGATTTTTAGGTTAATTATAAAGATGACAATGAGGTGAGGATGAGACACTATATGCAAATGACTGCATACTTTGTAAAAAGGGTAAACCTACTCCTAGTCCTTGGTCAGTTGGAGGAAGATGAGAGGATAATAATAGATCCCCAATATAATGCAGTTGCTAATCTATCACTACCACTAATTGATTTGGATGAGAAAGAGTTTGATAACCTTGAAATTATAACCAAGCTCGTTGAGGTTCACACAAAAGAGTGGATTAATAGGTAGGTTGCCCAATTGAACTAGCATGGGGTCACTTTGACCTATGAGAGGCTCAAAAGTGATCTAAGTGGAATAGATGGTGGGGAAGCTACTACCTTGATAGGAGAAACCTCAAAATCCCCTCCACTCACTCAATCAAGGAAAATAAAAGAGAATGATGAGTTGTAGTATAATCCAAAGGTGTACACAATAAAGGCCTCAAAAGGTGAACCTTCTGATAAACATAAGAAATCAGGTAGCATCACTAAGATGCCTATTATTCAAAAAGGCCCACTCCATGAAGGAGAGGAAATGGAGGTTGATCAATCAAAGTCTTCATCGGCTACCTCCACTACCGCTGCTCCTCCACCTACTTCTTAGGCCATGGTGGCTACTTTCCCACCTGTGGTGGACATCTCAGTCCACCTTGCCTCTTTTTTGCCTACTAGACCAGTCGTAATGTTTGATTCTTCTTCTACCACCATCTCTCCACTTTCTTCTACTTCCATGTCTCTGACCACATCCCTTTCACTAACAACAACCACAATGTTGATGCCAACATTCTCACTTCTAGAGGTATTTTTGTAGCATATGTGAAATGTCTTGTCTGAGATCTTTGAAGTATTGATGAATCCGACTATCCAGGCTGCCCTAGATGCCTTGGCATAGGTTTTTTTGGATGTTCCTACCTTGATGCCTCTGATTGAACCACTAGAGATGAAAGCCCTGATAGCAATATCTGAGGAGTGGTATAGGAAGGAGAAGGAAGCCACAAAGGCATTGGAGGAGGAGGTGGATGATTACCACGAACATCCAGAGCACTAGAATCTACAAATTGATAAGGTGGTATGTGAGGGTGAGGAAATTGAATCCTCTAAAAGTGATGAAGAAGATCTCGAAGCCAAATACATTACATAAAAAAAATTGATGCAGATCTTGAGGAAGAGCTGGCCCAACAATTGAAAGATGTCAAAGAAGAAGTGGAAAGACCACCCTCTAAAGAAGGAGGGAAAGAAGATGACAAAATGGAAGAAAGCACTGAACTTCCAATGGGTAAACAAGAAGAGAGCCCCAAGCATAGTGAAGAAGTACCTCTTGCAGAAGGACAAGGAGAAGAAAAGAAGGAATATGAAGATGTGTTTCCTCAATGTGAGGAAGAGGAGAGTAAAGAAGAAGATAAGCCTGAAGAAGGGATTCAAACTCGTGAGAGTCCAAGAATAGAGTAGCCCCAAGAACATGGGCATGAAGAAGAAGAAAAGGATAATGAAGGGGAAGATAGCCCTAAGGGACACTTGCCCACTAAGTCTCCCTTAAAAAACATGGTGTTCATCCAAGACTCCAATGAAGAAAAAGGAGAAATCACAAGAATGAAGCAAGTGGCTGTTGGGATAAAGAAATTGAAGTCAGAAGGGATGAAAAGGAAGATGACTAGGAATCACCCAAGGAAATTTTCCAAATGCCTAAGTGGTTGGAGAGGCAATTAGAGAATAAAACTTCTGCTCTGAGGGATCCAAAAGCAAGGTTAGAGGCCATCTTCGCCCAATCTCACATCAACACTAAGAAGGAAAAGAAGCCCAAGATTAGGTCTAGGTCGACAATGGACTCTTCCAGATCTACGACTGTGTAGGTGGCCACACCAGTGGTGCTAAAAGAAGGGATAAGCTACAATGTCTCCACCGTTGACTTGGGAACAATCACCAGGGAGCAGAAAGTAGACCACCTTTAGGAGTCCATTGCCAGAGTGCTACACTTGATATAGCAGGATAAGGTTTCTAAGGAAGAACTTGAGGTGTAGGTGGCTAATTTGATAGCCTACATTCAATAGTGGTCATCAGTAGAAGAGCTGCCTACAACATCCACAACTCCACCACAATTGTTGTCCAAAGAGAAAATTGACAAGCTTGAGGAAAGCAAGAACTGAACAAAAACCATGAAGGATTGGTTCCAGTAGGTCTTATATGCTAGAAACATGGGCATTGGTCATGCTGTCAGGACAAAAAACAAGTTTTTAGAAGTGCAAAAACACCTTGAGGGAATGAGGAAGTTTTGTACTAACTTCCCAAGGATGTATGGGTCCACTTACCCCAAAATTGAGGCCATCCTCAAACTGCCAAAGAAATCTTGGGAAAAGGAGTTTGCATTCAAGGAGGATGATCATTGGTTGGTAGATATGTGGAATTTGGACTTCAACCATTGAAAAGAGATATTTGAGTAGGTACTTGATAAGATGGATTCAGATCTCGATTGGGCCAAGGACATCAGGAAAAATTATATTGAATATTTAAAATTAATGGCTGGCTATGATGTGCCCATTGTTGAAATTGATCCAGAAAAGGTAAAGCCTCATTTCCATAAGAAGATGGAAGATGGGATGTCAAGTGATCTCACCACTAACTTCATGTTTTTTTCTACCTAAGCCTTCACCCAATCAGAACAAGTTTAGGAAAAAACAACCAAGTGTGATGAAGATTGGAATAAACTCAATGACAAATATAAGCAGTGGAATTACCTAGTGCTTCAATCCGAAATCATGGAAGTTGATAAGCTCCAAATATTGATCTTGAAGTTCATGGAATATGCCACTTTAAAGAAATAGGGAGGGAACCCTATTATTGATGATGAACTCCTCATAGAATAGCTACAACAAAGGAAATTAGGTAGAAGACAAAATTCTACAGTGCTGCCACTAGAAGAAAAAATATAGAAATGTATTTTTTAAATGTAATATATTTGGGGGTAGGTGGAACCCTAATTTGTACTGAATCTTGACCACACAATGCAAATCAATCTTTTCCATTCATTCTACTTTTTGGACACTATAAATAGCGGGTCTCCTCTCATTTTTAAGGGAGAGTTGAGTTGTTGTAATGACATGGTGCTGAAATTTTAATAGAAGCTCATTGACTTGGTGGATTCTTGAGTTTCTTGGCATGTTTCATGATTCATATCCAATAGTAAGATTATTTAGTTATATTTACTTTGTTGTTTCATTTAGTTTTATTTATATTGCTTTGATAGATTTAGTGGTGTTGTTTAATGGTTATGAAGATTTTTGTTGTGTTGATGCCTTTCTTGTTAATACTTTTTGTTGTTTACTGATGGTGGATGGTTGTGTAAAGTTAGTCTAGAATTAAATTAAAAGCTACTCCAAAATTTTATATTTGTTCATGCATTTTTATGGTGAATGAATGATAGAACATTTGCAGTCCTTAGAAGATAGCACAAATTTCATGATACTGTGAGTTTTCTAGTAAAGTGAAATTTTGTTTGAAGGAAGTTGTCCACATTAGCACCCTCCATGATTAGTATTCATAGTTAGTTTTAGATCCAGGAACCTCTTCTCTTCCCTACCCTTTTTCCTTTTTTTTTAAAGTTATCTATGCTAAGGTTCATTGCACATTGTAAAGCCAAACCTTAAGATAACATTGGAGTTTCAGATAGTTTTTCAAACCTACAACGAATTGCAATTCAACTTCCTATCTTAGGAACTTCATCTTCAAGATCCACTTCATCTCCATCTAGCTTATGTAAGTCTTTCCTATTATTATCAACAAATCACATCAAACATCAACTGAGGAATTCCATGCAATTCATGACCTGACACCCAAGAGACCTTGGGGTGATTTTCAACAACTTGTTGTTGGATATTTCCTTTCAAGAGAAGTAGTGCACCTACATACTACCTATGTTGAGAAAGTGTGCAAAACACCCATCAAAAAAAGTTACTAGACTCTATGATACCGAACTGGTACTAGTGTTAAAGTTTGTAAAAAATGAAGTGGTGATGGAATTCACCAAAGCAACATTTGACAGCAAAGCCCTTGGAAAAAAACCTATTGCCAATCCTACTATGAAGTATGCTGCTATAATGATTAGTTACAAGATCTACTTCATAAATATGAAAAACTCTATGTCTACTACAACTATATACATTGAATATGACATGGCAGAAAATGGTGCAAAATATGATTTTTGTGAACTTCTCTGATATCAATTGTTTTTAAATCTGAAGATGACAAGGGATAAGAAATATCAATTTAATTTTGGTTCCCTAATTGTTTTTCTATTGTTCTACTTTCTTAGACAAATTCCTAGAAGAGATGATGTGGTAATTTAGGATACATCAAGGCCTATTGCGCATCAAATTTTTTATTATATGCACAACTTGGGTGATCTAAAGAGTTGATACAATTCTCTAACAACATTATTTGTTGTATTCAAAAGATACATGAATGAAATGAAAGAATCTCAAGGAAAATTGTTGAAAAGTATAATAATAACATCACATTTCATGTCTCCTCTAATGAGTGCATGATTGAAGCTGTTGAACCCCTAAACTAACTAGATGCAACCATTGGGTTATGAAGTTAAAAAGGATGAAGTAGAAGGCTATGTACAAGTTTTGTTGAAAATCCCAAAAGATTCTAGTGAACCAAGAGTGGGCATATATGAAGAAAAATATATGAAAATTCACTTGAAACATAAGATGCCTATGAGAAGAAAGAATGTAGATAAAATGCTTAGAAAGGTTGGCTTCACTAATGAACAGATTGCATAGGGTAGGGCCATGGGAGAGCAGATGGCTAGAGAATCATCAGGGCTAAGGAGATCCAATAGGACTACTCCTTCAAAACCAATCATAGCTCTTGCATCAATGAAGGTAGAGCCCAATGATCCTAGTAAAGTCAAAGGCCCGACTCCTTCCAAACCCATTACAAGATCAAGAAAAAGGAAAATACAAGGGAATAGAATCTCAGTATCACCAAAGAGAAAGAAGAAGAGGTGGAAGACCCTAGAGCTAAATTGATAAGAAAGAAAAAAGGGAACATGCCCTCTAGTGAAGGTGCTTCATAAGATGCAAGTGTTGGGACTAAGAGATATCTATATGTGTCATCCTCTGAAGAAGATGAAGAATAAGCTTTTGGTGTTCATGTGCACACTAAACCAAACTTGAAGAAGGAAAAGATATCAGAAGAGGCATCTCCAGAGTAGGAAGAACAAAAATCCTCACAAATAAGATCTAGTTCCCCTCTTAGATTAGAGGAATTGGTTAATAGATTTTTTTATTTTGAAGATATACTACAGCCTACAGTAGAAATTTATACTCAAGTAGGTAGAGGGACAAGAAAACATTGATTTTGGCTATTATTTAATATGTTATTAATTAGGGAGTTAGTTGGGACTCTGTTAACAATGTACTTGAGAAATTGTGGGATGCCTTGATGAAAATAAGATTAGAGGTTGTTGAGTTGGAAGGAAATATAAGAAATGAGGCATTTGAGAAAATTAGATCTTCTTTGAACACAAATGATCTAGAAACCTTGAAGAAGGTATGCTCAAAGATGTTCCAGATGAAGAAAAGGGTAAATAAACTTATGGAAAAAGATAAAAAGCAAATAAAGAAAATAAAGAAATAAACTGTAGAAGCCATCAATGGTATGGTTAAGAAATATGGTATGTTTGGTGCACTCCCATTCGATTCGACACCTAAATCAAGAGAAGAGGGTTCTACATAGGTAAAGGAAGTCATTCCTCTGGGAACAATTGATTTAGATATCCTTCTAGAAATAGGTGCTACAAATGATCCTTCAGAGCTAGAGAAACAAAATGAGGAAGAAGCTAAAGCAAAGATGCTTAATGTTGTCCCTTTGGTACAAGCTAAAGAAGAAAGAAATAAAGATGAAAAATATGAAGAAGAAAAAGTAATAGAAGAAGAAGAAAAAGTAGAGGAAGAAGAAAGAAATGGGGAATTTTCCAAGAAGAATGAAGAAGATCAAAGGAAGGTTGTGGATTCACAAAGGTCCTCTGGAGAATTCTCCTCTGGTAATGATGTCTTAAAAGGCTTGTTATCCAAGAAAAATAGATTCCAACCAATAATCCCTCTGGAACTTCTACAACTCCCCATGGTTCAAGGCAGTGTGGATCTAGACAAGATATCTCCCATTCATAAATTGGTGTTAGGGGATGCATTGCATGCATCTAAAGGCTTTTGAAACTTCATGATAAGTGTGCTCTAGCACACACCAATGTTGAAAAGATCTTGGAAGTTGTGCAAGATTGTGAGTTTAAAGAAAATGCTTTATTTTATTACTATATAAAGTGGTCAGATGCCACATAGAGTATCAAATATCTCATTGACTCTATTGAGTCCCGGTTGAAAGTTGTTTCTAGTACATATAGTGCATCTAAAGATAGAGACATGAAAACTTGGAATACTATCACTGCTCATAGAGATAAATTATTTATTCTATAGAAGTAGAAGGAAGACATCACCAAAATATTTAGTTAGCTAAGTGAACTTGTGAGAATGGAGTACACTCCAGTGGCCAATGCTTTTGTAAATGCAAAAAAACTAGAAAAGATCAATCTGACTCCATGCACTCTAGATGATGCAAAATAAAGCTTGATGGATTTAGAGTCTCTGAATAGAATGTTGGTATCTACTAAGAAGAGTTGGGAGAATGGAAACACATGGAAAGGTATTCTTAAGGAACTTCAAGGCTCACCTTCCTCTTGGTAATGATTTTTTAGGTTTCATATTTTTGGACTTCCCTTTATCCTTGATGTCAAAGGGGGAGAGAATGTCATTGACAAAAAAGGGAAGAGTGTGTTGCACATAGGAGGTTCATGCATTCTTTTGGCAGATGTTTCCATCAATGAAAAAGGGGGATATTGTTGGAAGAATGAAGAATAATAGCTCATTATGTAGCTTTTTTGTTGTCATTAACATCACCATGTTATAAGAGTTGCAACTACAAGTTTAAGTTCAAGCTTGAACCGGTATGACAACTATTATCCTCTAGTATTTTGGTCTACAATCCTCTACTTATGAATATCATAAATTGTGATTGTGGGAAATGGTTCTTAGTTGTTAGAAGCTTGTATGTTTAGAATTTCATGTGCTCATGTGCTTGTATGGCGATTTGGCATCACTTGTTGTATTTTGTTATTAGGTTTATCCCTACCAAACCTAATCAATAGTTGATGTTATGATGAAATAATTTTGTGTTGTATATGTATGTGTGACCTATCTTAGGTCCATGCCAACATGTTGTAGCATACTACACACTTGAATTTTTTTTGGAAAGGTTTCGTACAAGCCTAAAGTTGACATTTAATCTTTTTGGTGAATAACGGCTGCACCTAATTAGGCTAACCTAATTGATGCTTGTGGATGAGTTAGATATATATTGTACAATTTTGAGATTGATGGTGTGAAGTGTGAAGATAGAAAAGTAAGAAAAAATTATGAAGTGTCTAAAGTCTGTTTACTGAGCATCAAAGGAACTGAATCAACACTTGTTAGGTCTAGCTTTATCAATTCATATTTTGGCTATAAGCCATTTTTATATTGCATTTTTATAGGCAATGAGCCTCTCATTTTGAATAGTGAGTCTTGGCAGTGAGCCACCCTTTGTAATATCTTATAATTGGTTATATTATATTGTGAGCTAATCCTCACCATGGTTTTTCCCATTTTGAGTTTTCCACATAAAAATTCTAGTGTTCATGTGTTGTGTGCTTTTATGTTTTGCTAATGCTCTTGCTCATTCTTGTTGTTATATGCACTGGAGTAATTGGATGGTGTTTGTTCAATCAGTTTAAGAAGATATTGATTCACCCCCCCTCTCAATATCTTGGGTATTCAACAATTACTTCATCTTATTTCATTCCATTTCAAGGTTTGATTACCAAAATGGGGTTTGACCAAGGAAAACCCCTTTATACTAACAAAACAAAAATTTCCCCTCTTTAGCGTGTGATTTTTAGATTTAGGTTGATGACATATTGAAAAGTAACTTTGGAGAAAATTTTCAGGTGTTCAAATTTGTCACCTTGCAATGGAGATCATTGAAATACATCTATAGGTTGCAAATCAAAGTTTCTAATCCGAAAATCAAGTGGAAAGGATAGAGAAAACATTGAAGAGAAAAATCAAACATTGAATTTCAAGAAAACCTAATTGAATTGATACACCACTTCTAGCATATGGCTCCCAGTATAGGAAAATTTGTAGATTTCAAGAGTTTCAAACATATATTTGCCAAATTTTTATTCCTGCACAAAAACCTCAATTTGGGACTAAATCACCAAGGCTGGTGTATGAGTCTGACTCAACACTAAATTTAGTTTTTTCAACATTTATGGACTTCATTTAGGCCCCTCAAGGTTTTGAGGTGTACACCTTTAATCTCTCACCTTTCTATTCTGATTTACATGCATTTTAAGGTCATTTAGTGAAATATTACATTGCATTAAATTTAAACATTAGGTTTATCATTTCATTAATCTTTCCAAGTCCTAGCTTGGTGGTGAACCCCTCTTTAGTTTATAATCAAATCCTAGGACAACCCTATAGCAAGATCTCTTTCTCCTTTGCTTACATTAGATTGGGATCTCTACGGTTTCCTTGAGTGAAACTTTAGTGTGAAATAGGAACCCTATCTCCTCAAAGGTAGAGTGCCCCCATCCTATTTCCCATTTTTTCATTTTGGTGAACCTACATTTAGAACATATTAATTATAATTTGGAGTGCATTATCATCCTATATTTAGCTTGCATTAACATTTCATTACATTTTGGATTAGTTAATTGGAATTCTAGGGTTTCTAAATCTTACATTAGTGAAAGTACATATAGCTTGCATTTTTTAGCTTACATCAATTAATATCATCTGAAATATACATTTTCATTTAGTCTATAAATCATCCAAACTAAAAAGCATAAAAACCACTAATTTTTTTCTAAAAATTGTTTAAAAAATCCCTCACTAGGACTCATATGCCCCTTTGGGTGATTTAGTCCCAATACTAATTTTAAACTACATTTTCCAAAATTTAAAAATTTATTTGTAAGCTCGATTTTACTATTGATAACTTTATATTTCATTTGATAGAGTTTCTATTATATTTATTTCATTGCATTTCCCTTAAATTGCACTTGCATTCATCTTGCACTTAGTATCCCTTGCATAAGCTTTTCTACTTGGTGTCCTATTGCTAATACTATAGTGAGACAAAGTTTGAGACTCATGTCATCCTATGATAGCACAATCATTATGGATCTTGGGTTATATAGCTCTTTCACTCCTAGTATTGACACTAGTTCACTAGATATGGACCATACCCTTAATAACTCGCTACCTTCAAGTAGTGTGATGCATGTTGAAACAATGGTTGCTAGTATTCCATAAGAAAACATAATACAAATTCATGAAGACCTAGTAAAATTATAACACAAGTGAGTAATGAAAAAAATTCAACCATTGGTATCCATATTATAAATAACATTCATCACATGCTTGAAAGTGACGACAGAGTTGACCTTGTGCATAACATAGTTTAGATCTTTGGTAAACACCTTACCTCAACCACTAGTTGACCTTTACCCTTGAATAATGTCACAAGCCAAGGAAGAATTAAAATCCCTCCTCCCATAACAATTTCCTCTATTCCTACCTATACCAACCCTAAGGTCACAACAATGACGCAACCTACTAGTAATGTGATTCATTCCTTGGGTATTTCGGCTAGCATCCCTAGTACCTTTGTGGTATCACATGTTATATCTCCTACCACCTTACCACCTATAAGAATTCCATTCACATGTCCCTTGAACACATACACTCCTCCACCTTATTCACCTCCATGTCACAATACAAACAATGGCTTTCCCATAAACCGACTTTTGTAAATCATTTCATTCCTTCAAAAGAATTTTTCCACCATCAACCAAAATCAAAATGGCCCACCTACATATTATGTCAAAAGAAGTCCCTTGTCCTTGGAGATATTGAAAACACCAATGCCACAAGGTGTAGAGGTGCCTAGATTTAATAAATATTAAGGGAAAGGATATCCTTCTAATCATATTTCCACTTATACCACCTTATATAGTGACTATCATTGACAATAAACTCTTGGCTAAGATTTTCCCTAGATCCTTGAAGGATACTACCTTAGAATTATTTTCTTCATTACTGAAAAACTCAATTCATTCATTCAATGAGCTTTTTGAGGCATTTATAAACATTTTCTAGTGCATGTGACTCTTAAGATGACCTTGGCCAATTTGATGAGATGTAAGCACAAAGAAGAGGAAAAGATTACTGACTTTATTTCATGCTATCAATCACCTTATTCCTAAATCGATGTAAAGGTTCCCAATCCTCACCTTCAAAAGATGTTCATAGAAAATTTACAAATTAAGAAACAAGATAATATTACCATGATGAAATTCCCCTCTTTCATGCACTTATGCATTTCACTTAGTGATTATAAAAAAATGATTAGTATTTGTAATTCAAAATCCACGTCTAGCTGAACTACGAAGTCTAAATGCACAAATCAAGAAAATTACCAACCTTTTAGGAAGTAGAATAAAGTTTTCCTTCAACTAAATCCCCCTCAAAAAACAAGTCAACATGTTGAAAACTAAGTAGCTACTATAAATGTGGCGATACCATTTAGCGATGGGGACGTGAAAAGGAAATTCACTCCCCTACACGATACCCTCCATAATACAATGTCACAAAGTTTAGAACAATAAATGATCACCTTTCCTCCCATTAAAGTAATTGATCCTAATAAAACTTTACCCTTGAGCTTTATATTGAATGCTTATTGCCATTATCACTGAAAAAAGGACATGATATAGAACATGCATCTTAAACATCTTGTGCAAGACCTCATTGATTATGGTCGTCTTTCAGTTGCCAGTGTTAATGATCAAGGAAATAAGTTTGTTGCCTCTCCTGACCAAAATTTGCATATATTTACCAATCCCATGATGAAACATAATATTTCATTTGTCAAAGCTAGTGAAACTACAAAGAATGATGTAATGGATGTTGACATGGATGTGAAAACATGGATACCATTTAAAAAATTCCTATAGATACTATTGACAAAGGTCCTATGTATACTATTGAAAAATGCTTTATTGTGTTGATTGAAACTCAACCTCATAACGTCCAAACTAGAAAGCCACTTGACATTAATTTTTCATCTAAAGATATCATTAGAAATGCACTTGATGTTCCTCTCTACATAGCCAATTGAATCTATGATAAGCCCGCTAATGGGATATTAATAGATCCCATATGTGGAGAGAATGTGATCACTGAAGAATTATTACAAGTGTGCATGATCTATATCAAGAAACATATGATAAACCAAAAGCATGGATAAAGACACAATGGTTTTTCTTTCCCTACAATGGGATCGACCACCTTAATTTTACAAATAGGACCAAAAACATTAGATGTCTCATTCTCCATCATATCAACATCAAACCAATTCCATGTGATGCTAGGCTACCCATAGCTTTTCTCTATGAATTTTGTCCTATATATCATACATAAATGCTTAAATTTCCCCTTTGACAATAAAATATTTACTATCCATCATAGTGGCTTTAACCCTTTGTCTTCCTATGGAAATTTTTCATTAGATTTCTTTTGGCTTGAGCCTATGGAACCTATTAAACCTTGTGAAGATTTATTTTTTAAATCCTATCACAAGTTTAAGGTGAAATGAATAGAAAAACTATCCCTTCAAAACATGCCTCAACTGATGACCAAGCCTACCATCATTATGAAACCATGATTGAACCTAAAGAAATTCCAAATAACCAAGACACATCTAAGACAAATAATTTTCCCATTTCCTACAAAAGACCAAGAGATAATGAAAACAATCACATCACACCTCCTAAGATAAAACTAATTTACAAATATAAAGAGAAATTGGTTGAAAAACCTCTCATGGTTCCTTCTGTTCCTCCCCTTAGCAAAGAAACTAAACCTATGGTTGATATACCTGCTCCTACACAACCTAAAAATAATACTAAAAGAAATAAAAATGCTAGAGAGCATAGGCATAAATGTCATGCTCTGACTCAAAGGTTAAACAAAGAAGACAATAGAGAAAATCAAGATCCAAAGATGACTGAAGCAATGCATGATGAGTCTCCCTTGCCACAAAAGAAAATCTTATAGTGCAACAGCAACAAGAGTTGAACACTTCTTTAGAAATTTTTAGTGGACCTCTTTTTGTGATTAATTTAGATGATGATGAGGAGATTACTAAAATTGATGTGGAGGTACATAATGAATTGAATACATTGTTTTAATCTTCCATGTGCTTAAATGATAATTCTAATAAGAAGAGTGTTGAACCTAGTAACAACCCTAGTTTGGAACTTGTTATTGTACCTTTGGCTAGTTTTCTACCTTCGGTATATAGTGAACATGATAAGGATGTGGATGATCTGATTTAGGTTGAATTGCATGCACCTTACTAGTCTTTTGCATTAATTCCTTTTCTTTTGTGTGATTTCATGTGTGTAATGTGATCACTCGTACCATTCTATTTGATGTATCCTTCTCTTTTTGTTACATTCCTCTATTTGTACCTGCATTCTTCTCTATATTGTAAATCTTTCAAAAGATTTTTATTTATCTTTTCTTTTGTCTTGTGTTTTCCCTTTGGGGATGATATAAGGTTTTGAGACATTCATTTCTCTTCCATGTTAACCAATTTAATTTTTATTTTATTTTCTTTTGTCTTGTGTTTTCCTTTTGGGGATAATGTAAGGCCTCGAGACATTCATGTCTCTTCCATCATGACCCAAAATATTTTTCTTTTGTCTTGTATTTTCCTTTTGGGTATGATTCAAGGCGTCAAGACATTCATGTCTCTTCCATGTTGACCCAAAATATTTTTCTTTATCATTTCTTTTGTCTTATTTTTTCCTTTTGGGAATGATACAAGGCATTGAGAAATTCATTTCTCTTCCATGTTGACCCAAAATGTTTCTTTGTTTACACTCTCTTTGTGTTATTCTTCCAATTCTATAAGTATTTGTGGAATGGTGATAGTTTTGAGCTTTCTAAAAATATTGTAGCAAGAACATAATAACCCCAAATCAATGGATCCCTCATGTGTTTGGAGTTTTATTTTGGGGAAACCCCTCTTTTCTTTTCATGAAATGGCTTTATTTGGAAACATATGACTTGGAATAGGGATTTCCAAATAAGCTCTCATATCCTTTTTATTGTTAACATCTATCATTTGCTAATTTAAAGTAATTTCTCATAGCATGGTGTTTAGGAAATTCTTTAAAGTGGGGGCATACATTGACATTATTCTTTTTCACTTCATGTTTCATGGTGTAGTCTTCTTTATTCATTTGATGCATCTCTCACTTTTTGGTGACATCCGTTGTGATGTCCTTCAAGAGCTTGATCACTCTTAGCATATTACATTCCTCTTAGTGGCTTGATGCGACACACCACATCCCCTAAGTGGTGAATCTTTTATTCTTTTATTGGTCCTCTCTTGGAGACATTAAGAATAATGTTCCCTAAGTTAAGACCTCACATGAACTAGGTGAGAATCATTTGAACATTCCCTATTTAACATTTATAAATTTTTGGTTATATGACCACCTTGCATAATACACCTTCCATACCTGTGGAGCCATCTTGTTTGTTTATGAATTTCAAGCATATGAAGTTGTGCTTACCTCATGAAACTCAAAGCTCATTGTTATGTGGTGCATAATCAAAGTTATCAAGAGGTATAGCATTGGTATGGTTGGATGGGAAGCCGATCTGGGGCAAGCTTGAAGTTTTATTTCCTTAGAGTGAGCATGTATTTTTCAAACAAACAGCCTAGATATGATCCACATCTTGATGTACAAGCGGTCGAAGCTTCATCCACCCCTTTTATTTTGTTTTTACTTGTCTTTGGAAGTGTATGGTTTCTCCTTGTTGTTGCCCCTTCTATCATTTTTCATGTGTTTTCTTTTGTATATATGTCGGTTTGCCATAGGATATTGATCTTGGGGGCTTGATCACCCCTCTTGATTGTTGTCATCCTATCTTATCGGCATTGGTATCCTTGGACCCCTCTTGAAGATATTTTTTCTAATTTTGTGTGAGTTTGAAGCAAGTTCATCCTCTCACTAATTTGGTGGATAAATGTGGCAATGAAAAAAGTATCCCTCTACTTTTCCTTGCTTGTTTGGGCCCTCCTTGTTAAATTGAGCATAATGTTGCCTTGATTTAGTGTTGTAATGTGTTTGACACATTCACATTAGGTCTTGGGCCCTTGTGAGATAAGTAAAATTATTTTTACCTTATTTAAGGTGTTGTTAAGTGTTGTTCCACACTTTTACACTTTTCTAGGGTTTTAATTATAAATTAGGCTAATTTATGCCTTATTTAGCCTTATTTTTCATTCACAAGCCTTAATTAAGGCATCTTTTCAAGGATAATCGTGACACAAATCAACAATCAAATTCATGTTTTTTAACATTGTGTGGCCCATATTTAGTGTTCTTTGACTCATGCACCACCTTGGGCATATGGGTCCCACCTATATTTCGTGGACTGATATGGATTTTGCATCATTTTAAGCATTTTTGAAAATGTGTCCCGTAGTTAATGCCTAATGGGACTCATATGCCACTTCTGGCATATGAGTCACATGTGTCCCAAAATAAAATTTAATTCAGATTCTTGGCAAGATTTTATCCTCCTAGATCTAATTTCGACTTGTAGTGTTGTAATTTCAGGAAATTTTCCATAAATAAGTATAAATACAATTTTCTTTCACTCATTTCAATCCCAACATTTCAAGTGTTTATGCATTATAGAAAATTTGTGATCAAGGAAGCATTCAAAAGTCCTCAAGAGTTGATTGTCAAGTGTTTTATAGCATTATTCAAGCATCAACATTGTGTCAAAGTCATCATGCATCATTTTTATTTTTGAGCTAACAATTGTGATGTAGGGTTTTATGATTCAAGCAAGAATTCAAGTCAAGGTTTATCACATTCAAGCAATAGTCAAGATCTACATCCATTGGATCCATCTCATACATGTTTGAAACACTTTATTTCTAGGTTTTGGTAAGTTACAACATTGCATTTTGTTCATTCATCATTCCTTCACCTTATTTTATTTCTTTTCAAGGTTTGATTACCAAAACAGGGTTTGACCAAGGCAAACCCCTTTCTGCTAACAAAAAAACATTTTTCCCTCTCTTTAGTATGTGATTTGTAGATTTAGGTTGAAGACATATTGAAGAGAAACATTGGAGAAAGTTGTCAAGTGTTTGAAGTTGTCAAAGTTATCACCTTGTATTGGAGATCATTGAAATATATCTACATGTAGCAAATCAGAGTTTCAGATCCAGAAATTAGGTGGAGAGGACATAGTAGACATTGAAGAACAAAATCATACTTTGAATTCCCAAAAAACCCTAATTGGATTGATATGCCACTTCTAGTGTATGAGTCCTAGTATAGAAAAATTTGTAGATTTTAAGAGTTTCAATCATATCTCTACCAAATTTATGTTCCTGCTCAGAAATCCTAATCTGAGACTAAATCACTCAGTCAGGTGTATGAGTCCTAGTCAGAACTAAATTTAGCATTTTCAACATTTTAGGACTTCATTTAGGCCTCATCAAGTTTCCAAGCGCACACCTCTAATCTCTCACCTTTCTATTCTAATTTACATGCATTTTTAGGTCATTTAGCAAAATATTTCTTTGCATTAGGTTTAAACATTAGGTTTAGCATTTGATTAATCTTTCAAAGCTTTAGCTTGGTGGTGAATCCTTCTTTAGTTTATAATCAAACCCTAGGACAACCCTATTGCAAGATCTCTTTTTCCTTTGCATACATTAGATTGGGATCTCTAGGGTTTCCTTAAGTGTGGAATAGGAACCCTATCTCCTAAAAAATAGAGTGCCCCCATCTTATTTCTTGATGTTTCACTAGGGAACCCCAATCATCTTCTAATAGCATATTGAATTCCTCAATATGTTTTTCTTTGTCTTTCTACTACACAGGTTCTACTTGTGTAGTTGGTGTCAATGTTTTTAAAGGATTTTCCTTATCTTTGTCAATGTTCAAACAATTGTTTCGTTCTAGGTCACCTTTAAATGTATATGCTTTATTGTTGTAGACATATTTTATGATACAATGAATGTTTGAAGGAATTTATTGCATCTCATGAATCCATGGTGTTCCTAAAGGAAGATTATAATAAATATCATGAATATAACAAGGATGGGAGTTTGTAACGTGGTCTTTCCAACTATAATAGGTAAAGTGGTCACACCAAGCGATTGTTTTCCTACATTGTCAAATACCTTAATAGACAAAGAACTAGGTTGAATTTTTTATTTATCCATCCCAAGTATATCCAAAAGTGTCACACAACACACATTACGGGCATAGCCATTGTCATTGTCAACAAGGATTATTTTTATTCCACACCCATCATAGGTATCTATTATCATGAAGGCATCAAATTTATTTTTGCACTTCCAAAGGAGGGAGATCACTTTGGTGGAAAATAAGGTTAAAATAGATTCTTCAAGTCATGTCTGGTATGTAATTTGGTTGTGCATTAGAAGGGATAGGAATTTTTTTGTAAAGAACTTTGAATCATGTTGTGATAATGAGGGGAGGCTTGAATAAGGTCCCATAATGATATCTTAGCAGGATTATTCTTTAGTTGTTCAATAATATTGTACTACTTTTCATTATGTGAAGGAAAATGAGGAGGATCAAGTAAGATATAATTAGGCATGGGAGGGATGTTGAAGGTGTTTTTCTTCATTGCAGATTGTTTCTAGTGTTATATGTATGAGCAATGGTATTATAACTTGACTACTACTTCAAAGCATTATTCTTAGGTGGGTAAAGGATAAGTTTAGGATTTTTGAGTTTGTGGTCATTGTGAGGGTGGGTAAAGAATTATAGGATTCTTAGGATGTCCCAAAAAGTATGTAGGAATTCCATTAATCAAAGGGGATCTAATGGAAACTTATGCATTCGTAACCTCAACAGTTTCAATTTGATGTCTTTCTAATGTAGGGGAGTCTAGTGTCATCATTTCACTATCATTTAAGGAAGCCACATTACTATTGTTTGAAAGAGAGGTGTGAATGTTGTAATTTTATTACACCATGATATTCTACCTAGGAGGAGAGTTTTTAGGAGAATTACAAACTAGATGTTCATGACATTCAAAGGTTGGTTCTTCTAAAATGACTTTGTTGCAAGTAAGGGAGTTATCAATGGTTGGATTGTCTTGTTTATCAAGGATGGAATTCTCTTGTTCAATAATGTTTTCCCTAGGAGGAGAGAGAACAATAGAACTCTCATAATTCTAATTTTTTTGATCATTTAACACCAAAATATCTTCTTCACCACTAGGAGAGATACTAGGAGAAGAATAAATGTGATCGTCATGATTTTCCATGATTTCATCCTTGTTTTCTAAGGTCTCATTCTCTCGTGCCCTAATATCTACCCTAGTAGGAGATATTTTAGGAGAAAAGAAAACAAGAGGTTCATCACATTCTATGGTTATGTTTTTTAAAATAGCTTTATCATAAGTAGGGGAGGTATCAAGAGAAGGACAACTATGATTTTCATTCTTACCAAATAGTAGGAGCATTAGGGAAGGGAGGAACAATATTCTCATGACTCTTAATAAGTGTATCTTCTAACACCAAACTATCCTGTTTGAATCAAGGAGGGATATTAGGAGAAGGAAAAATTTGATTGTCATGGTTACCTATGATTTCATCTTCTTCCACTAAAACATTCTCACAAGCATGGGATGAATGGAGAATAGGTAAGGTGATGTTTAGAAATGTGTGTATGGTCTTATCTTCTTGCGTTATAATATCTTCCCAAGGAGGAGGAGAAGAGGGAAAATCAATCTACTCAATGATTTTATCATTTTTCACCAACATACCTTCATCACTAATAGGAGAGGTATTAGGAGAAGAACGATTATGATTGTTATGATTGTATACACTTGCATCCTCTTGTGTTATGACATTCCTAGAAATCCAATAGATACTAGGAGGGTATCCAACATGCTTATCAAAGGTTTTACTTTGCTTTCCTATATTCTGCCCATGAGTAGGAAAAATAGAATCATACAAGCCATTTGGTATTCTAGAAATACTAAATTCTTGAAAATAAAACATGATAACATTAAAAATTAATCTATCTAACTAATGCAATGTTTCTAAAATGTAAACAAATGTCTTACAAATCTAAAAAAATTAATACTAAAATGATTTTTGAAATGCTTTAATAATTACTTCACTACATGGATGATTTGACCTAGATACATAAAATAGATGTTCCTAAAACTTTCCAGACTAATATTATATGTTACCAACAAGAATAGAAAGCACAAAAAATGAGGTTTTCAATTCTATAAAAGGTGGTTTCAGACGTGGTCTAGGACTAAATCACCTTGAGGGGCATATGAGTCCTATTTATAGTTTTTCATGGGTTCAAATACTAAAAAATACACCACAAACTTCCTAGAAAGTAGGTAAAACAACTTGTACTAGGACTAAATCTCCCAAAGGGGTGTATCAGTCCTAGATTAGGGTTTTTACATCGAATTCAACAAATTTTGAGTGAATTATAAGGTTTTTGGTTTGTATGATGTCTAGACTTATAACAATTACAGATTTCACATGAAAGAAAATGATGCAAGATGCAAAAATGTAACCCATATGCACTTTCACTAATATAGGATTTATAAACCCTAGATGCAAATTAACTAATGAAAAGCTTAATGCAAAGTTAATGTAAGCTAGATCTAGGATTATGATGCACTCCAAATAAAAAATGAGGTGTTTACATTAGGTTCACCAAAATGTAATAATGGAAATAGGGTGCCTCACCTTTTAGGAGATGGAGCACATGGATAGAGTTCCTATTTCACTCTTATTTCATTCAAGGAAACCCTAGAGATCTCAATCTAATTATAGAATTAGAGAAAGAGATCTTGCAATACAGTGTCCTAAGTTATGTTTAAAGACTAAAAAAGGGTTCACCACTAGGCTAGGGCTTGGACAGAAAAGTAAAATGAAAACCTAATGATGTGGGAGACTTGAAAAGATGACCTAGAAATCAATGCAAATTAGAATAGTAAACTAGAAAAGTATAGAGGTGCATTTGGAAACTAGTAGAAGCTCAAAGCAAGCTCTAAAATTCTAAAAATGATAAATTTAATGCACATGGGAATCATACTCCAAGCTAGGTGTATTAGTCAAATACTAGGGATTCAAGGTGCAAATAGGAATCTAGAACTGCTAAATAAGGATCTACAAAAAAGAGCCAAATAATAGGTATGTTGGGACTCATATGCTAGAAGTGGCATATTAGCCTTCTTTTGTCGTGAAGTGTCACAGGAGCAAAATTTTGAAGTGAAACTTTATGAGCCTCTCAATATGGATCAAATAATCCTTTTACCACTTGTTTCATGTAGATAGGCTGCATATCTTGCTCTAGATCTGAGTTTTTGTGAGCCTTGACAACTTTACATGACAACTTTTGCAACTTTTACAACTTTACAACCTTGATACTTTTGAAGGCTTAAAATCCATTTTGTCTTCAACCTATAAACTTACAATCACACAAAGAGAGATAAAAAGTGTTCTTTTGTTAGGGAATAGGGTTTTCCTTGGTCAAACCACGTTTAGGTAATTAAACGAAATGATGAAATAATGAAATACGAACATGAAAAATGAAACATGAAATGATGGTACATTGGATGATGTCTTAGAATACAAATCTACAAACTAACATGAAGTGTCCATGAAGAATGTAGATCTTTATCTCAAATTGAATGTGGAAAAATGCTTGCAAATGGATCTTCAATGCTACATCAACAACACTAGCTCAACAACATGCTTGATGCACTATTTCTTTGACATGATGACGGATCTTGAATTTCTGCAATAAATGATGAAGAAATATACCTTTGAATTATTTAAAGATGCTCTTGAATTTCCCTAAATACTCTTTTGAAGTCTTGTAATCACAAAATTTCTATGATCTCTTTAAAGTATTAGGTTAAAATGAGTGAAATAACCTTGTATTTATAATTGTTTATCAAGATTTTTTTGAAATTGTAATAGTAAAAGTCAACATCAATCTAGGAGGATAAAATCCAACAAATAATTTGAATTTAATTTTGGTTTAAGCCACATGGGACTCATACACCAATTGTGCAATATAAGTCCCATTAGGCTATGCTTTGGGAAACATTTTTTAAGAAATGCTTAGATTGATGTGAAATCTAGATCAGGGCCCCAAAACTTCAGTGGGACTCATATTCCCAAGGTGGTGTATGAATCCCAGATCACTAAATTTGGGCCATACAATCCAAAATAATAAGAATCATGATTGGATGTTGGTAATGTTGCAAGGTGTGACACTTGGTCTTCCTTGCAACACTAGCACTTGGGTTTGTGACATGGAATAACTGCCTCCTGTGGTTCTTAACCAAAGCTTGTATCGAGCATTAACAGGTTAATTTTTTGGTGCAACATAAATTCCAACAATTGGTATCAGAGCTGGTCACAGGTTCAAACCCCATGCTTATGCTAGGGGGATTATTGCAAGATGTGACCCTTGGTCTTCCTTGTAACACTAGTGCTTGGGTTTGTGACATGGTCTAACTACCTCCTGTGGTTCTTAACCAAAGCTTGTATCGGGCATTAATATGTTGATCTTTTGGTGCAATGCCAAGTCCAATAGGTAGATGCCAGGAGTATCCTAAGAAAGATGCATTAATTAAGGCTACTGGATGCAAAATAAATCCAAATAAGGTATAAAGAAGCCTAATTTATTAATGAAACCCTAGATTAGTGTGAAAGCATAAAGGTACACTTTACAACACCCTAAATAAGGCACAACTAGGTTTATTTAGTTTACAAGGGCCCAAGATTTAATTTGAATGTGTTAAACACATTAAAACACTAAATCAAGAAAAAAATAGGCTCTATTTAATAAGGAGGGACCAAACAAGTGCAAAAATGTAGAGGAATACATTTTTTGTCATTACATATACATGCATTTTTTTGAATTTTTGATATTTTAAATAATCTAAAATGCAAATTTAAACCTTATATTCAATGCAAACTAATGAAATTTTTAAAACCCTAAATTAAATACAAACTAATTGAATGGAACTACAATGTCAGGTTCACTAAAATGAAACATAGAAAAATGTGGTGGTGTGGGATGTGGTTAAAATATGTGATCCACCATGTTTCTCTATCAATTTCATTAGGAAAAATAGATACCCAAAGGTAGGATTTACTTTCAATCCTTAGGTGATTCAACCCTATTGGAGATCTTTTTATTTTCCTTTTTGACAAGACAAAGTAAATATGCCTAAAATGCACTTTTGGGAGATGAATGTAAAATACGAAATGAATCCAATTATGCAATCTGAAACTTACTACCCCATATATTCTTAAATAACTAATATACTCACCAAGTCTCTTAGCAAGGTGAAATTTGAGTTATTTCAAGGGTACATTTCCAAAAATAATGTAATAAGATGGGAATGTTAGTATAGTTATTATTTTTTTTGTTATTTCAACTTGTTTGATTGTAGCGATTATGTGCTAGTTCATCCATTAAACATAAGATAATTGTAATTCCTCTTCCACCTCCCCATGTTTACATTTTTTCCTAAGAATTCAATGACCCAATCAAGTTTTTATTTATTGCAGGGAAACATTTTTACAAAAAATGTATTTAATAGAAAATTTAGTACTCATTTATAATTTTTTAAGCCAATATAGTGTTGGAATATGAATAAAATTTAAACTATGTTTTTTCATAGAATACATGGCACTCAAAGACTAATATTTTATGAACTTGTAAGAAAAATTAAATCATATACATTATTCAACATAGAAATACATATAGATTTAAGTATAACTAATTGAAAAATTACCCCTCTTCCATAAGATTTGAAGCTAAGATCATCCCTGTGAACATAGGTCTACAAGATAATCATAATTCATGAAATATCTACAAATAGATATACATAATAAATATTCCTACACAAAAAAATCATGCCCATAACTCCACCTTCACATCAAAGAAAATTTATCAAAATGTCACTCTCACCAATAATTTTCCCAAAAAAATAATTGTAATAAATTTTCCTACTATAAACTTTATTATTATGGCACTCTTGGCAAGAATTTTCTCTAGAAGGAAATGTATTTTTTTTTAAATTGTGCTTGTGACCTCACTCAAACTCCATATGTGGGTTGCTATCAATAATATTTTATAGAGCTACACCAAAACAACTCCATCCCATCAAAAGTGTACAAAAGTATATAAAATTATCATAAGAAAACACATTTAAAATTTACATCAAAAGTAAAAATAAAATTTTTAGAACATCCACCTAATTTTTTTTTCCCAACATGTAGAGTTGTTTTCCCAAAACCTTCATTATTAAAACATGCATAAAATTTTGACAAAATAAGTTCCACTTCTTAAGGAATTTTGTCAAAATAAAACTTAGAATTAATCCTCTTCCTCCTATTCTTCTTTTAAAAGAAAAAATATATAAAAACAATACTTGAATGATCCTTCCTTTTCTCATTAGGAGTTGTCTCTTCACCTTCTTTTACATGGCCCATTTTCATCACTTTATTTCAAAGGGACTTAATTAGAATTAAAAACCACAATTTTTTTTCCACATAAACAAGTACCAATACCAATAGTAAGAATTGAACCATGGAAAAAATAGGTGGGGGAAAATCCCACTTATTCTCCTTATGTCATTCAATAATGTCCTAGGAGTACTAATTGGATTGACTATCAACCTCACAAGATGAGTCAATTCTTAACAAGGAAGACCTAGGAAGGGTTTCTTTAAGCTTTTAGGGGTTCACCACCAAGCAAAATATTGGAAAAGACACTTTAACGTTCAACTCACAAAACCTAGTAATGCAAGCCAAATAATGAGTGCAAATGATGAAATTAAGCTACACCAAGTTAGGGTATGTGTACCTAGGAGGTTTAGAAATATAAGGAGGATTCCAAAAATGTAAAAATGTTGTCAAAAAGTGTCATGGAGGACTAATAAAACCTTACTATTTTCTTACTTCTGCTGCTATTTTTTGAGGTAGATGTGGAATCTTGAGAGGCTGGAACATGATCCAAAAGAATCTCTACAAAAATCCACTTGGAGTACTAAGAGGCCCTTGCTACCATCCTAGTCCTTATATGAATTTCTAAAATCTCTGAAAGTGATTTTGAGGCTTGATGTATACACTTCTTTCTTCTCTGATATCAAGTACTGAAACTTCTAGATTTAGCCTATAAGTGAGCTTTTGTGAAGATGACAACTTTGCAATTTTACAAATTTTCACTTCAAATTATCTTCAAGTCTTCAATCTAAATATGCAATAAAAAAAAATTGTGAGAGGAGAAAAACTTGTTGATTGTTAGTGAATGGGGGTTTTCCTTGTTCAAACCCCTTGTTGGTAATTAAACCTTGAAATGAAATGAAATAATGAAGGGAAATGATTAATGAACATGTAATGTTACAACTCACCAAACCCTTGTTGTAAGTTCTACAAACTTATGTGAAATGGCTAGCTTGGGTATGGATCTTGAAATTATTGAATACTTGAAAGATCTTGACTTGAATTGCTTGCTTGAATCAAAACCTTACATGAAAAATGTTACAAAAAAACACACATGATGCAAGAAGATATGATGCTTGAATCTTGATTGGGGCTCCAAATGCTTAATGACTTGCTCTTGAGTGCATAAAATTTCTTAGGAATTAATACTTGAATGCTTGTTATAAAAATGAGTGGAGGAACCTTGTATTTATATGTATCCATGCTTAATATCCCAAAATTACACCACAACAAGATGCCATATGAATTCATTAATTAAAGGAGGATAAATCCCACAAGAATTTGAAATTAAATCTTGAAAATACCTCAAGGAGGACTAAAACACCCTAGGTGGCATCTTAGTCCCAAGGCTTGAAACTCAGTGCACGAACTCCAAAAGGAGACCTATTTAGATGCTTTCAAAATCATGGTTCCAAAGCTCTGATACGAATTGTAGAACAATCTAGATAACTAAGAGGAGAGGTGAATCAGTTATTATAAAACAATTTTCTTGACTTTAATTAATCTAGAGCAAACTTAAATCAATCAAATAATAATCTAATAGATATGAACACGAAAGCACATAACAACACCATGCATAAAGAACACTAGAATTTACATGGAAACCCAAGAAGGGAAAAACCATGAAGAATACTAATTCTCAATTATAAAACACCTGTTAAGGTGACACCAGTTGAGATGATTTTTACAAAGGCTCATGACCAAGTTGATCACTATAGGTAAGTCTCATTTCCAGTGGGATCACTACCCGACTATTATAGCCAAAGATAAAAAGGCTCACTTCTAAGAGAGAAAGGCTCATTTCCAATAGAAAACGGGTCACTGCCAAAAGAATGGTGAAAGGGAATCCACCACCAAAATGATTATCGCCAACAATTTACTAGATAGAATCTCACTGTCTGTTGCCTCCAGTCAAATAATTTTTCATATTTCACAATGTCAATATTTTTTCATTCATCATACTTTCTTTTATTGAATTGAATCAACTTTTACTTATACCATTTGGTGCTTCCATAAATTACTAAGTCATCCAAACACAAAGTATCCATAATCTCCTAAGTTGGCCAAACATAATTTGAATTGGATCACCACAAAACATTCTTGTGATAGAGAGGAATGAAACATGGAACAATCAAAACCTCCTCACTCAAATCAAAATGCTACCATGATATATGGAAATAGAATACACATTTCAATGCAAACAATATTCGAGAACACATTAACCAATTTCTAGATTGGTCTAGACCCATAAGAGTGTATCTCATTATGTTTCAAAAATAATGGGAAAAAGAAAAGCACGACCAAAGATAGATCATCACAACACAACATCTAGAGTGCACCAATTTGGATCACCAAAGCATCAAAATCAATCAACCAAGATATGTTGACATCAATTTGAAAAAAATTAATGACAACAATCAACAACATCACATTCCAACACCTTGTATTATACTTATCCATGCTTAATATCTTGAGATTACACCGCAACAAGTTGACATATGAATTCACTAATTAAAGGAGGATAAATCTTGCTTGATATTGAAATTAAATCTTGAAAATACCTCAAGGAGGATTAAGACACCCTAGGTCGCATCTTATTCCTAAGGCTTGAAACTCGAGGCATAGACTCCAAAAGGGGACCTATTTAGGTGCTTTCAAAATTAGGGTCCCAAGACCTTTGGGGGCCAAAGACACCCTAGGTGGTATCTTAGTACTGGCCCAAAAATCAAGGAAACTTAGACACAATCATTAAATTATCATTTATTCATTGATGATTTTCAGGATTAGCCATAAAAAGATATAATTCATTGAGCTTGTGGATGCAAAGTAGGACCAATTAAGACATAAATATGGATACAAAAAGTAAGGAAGGCCCAAACAAGTGTGAAAATGCAAGTGTATGCATTTTTCTACACTACATTTAGCCCCCACTTTAGTGAGAGGATGAACTTGCTTCAAACTCACACTAAAGTAGCCAACCACGCAATCAAGAGGGGTTCCCATGTACAAATTCTAGTAAGATAGGATGACAATAATCAAGAGGGATGATCAATACCCCAAGATTAAGATCCTATGAAAAACCAACATAGGCACAAAGGAACACGCATGGAAATGATATATGAGGCCATAATCAAATTGCAAACATACACCATCAAACATAGAAAAGGGAAAAAATAAAAAATAAAAGAAAAATGCAATAGATCAAGCTTCAACTGGTCATCCAACCTATTGTGGATTGGGTCTAGGTTGTTTTCCCAGGAGAGGTTTACAAATGGAATGCATTTTCCACTATGCAAACAAAGTGTGTGTTCACAAGGGTTAGTGAAAAATGCAACAGATCAAGCTTCAACTGGTCGTCCAACCTGTTGTGGATTGGTTCTAGGTTGTTTTTCCAAGAGAGGTTTACAAGTGGAATGCGTTGTCCACTATGCAAACAAAGTGCACGCTCACAAGGGTTAGTGAAGCTAGGTGTCCACTAGGTGAGCCCCAAGAGGTCCATATCAACATCATACCCCCATGACTATGATAAGGAAAAAAGAAAGAAAATGCACACTCATGAGGGATAGTGAAGCTAGTTGTTCCTTAGGTGATCCCCAAGGAACCATATCAAAGCCATACCTCTATGAATTTAATAAGGCACAAAAGGAAAAAAAAATGCAACAAGAAAGAGGGATGTTCAAATAGATTTTCTTAGTGCATGCGAGGTCTTAATCTTAGGGGACATCATGCTTAATGTCTCCAAGAGAGGATAAATACAAGGTCTCATCCTGGGGAACATTGTACTTAATGTTTCCAAGAGAGGACAAGTGCAATGAAATATCATGCTCTTAGAGGAAATAAAACCCAATGACACCACCAAGAAATGAACACATCATAGGAAGAAATAAAATTGCACAATAAAACTTGAGTGTCGATGTATTTCTAGACTTTAAAGTGGTTGCTAATGTGATTTCTATGAGCAATTGCTTTAAAGTAGAAGAAGACATGATAGCTTACTCAAAAATTCCTATTCCAAGTCATATGTTTCCAATAAGCTATGTCATAAAAAGGGGTTGCCCCCAAAAGGTAGTATGTCACATGTGAGAAAACTTAAGGCATGTTGTCCACATGCCAAGCTTGCTATTATATGTACATGAAATGTGGTCAACTAGCCAAAAGATGCAACAATAGGTGACATACGAGGACAAGGCTACCTAACCCCTTGGCCCCACTTAGTGAAGGAAAAGGATGAGCTGAAATGATAGATGAGATACATGCTAGAATGAAAATCAATATCAATTAGAGGAATTAGGTACCCTCTCATAAGGAAGAACACCAAACTCCTTCAGATGTTGAATTTTACTACTCAAAGCCTTACATTCATTAGTAGAATGACCATGAATTTTATGATATGCACAAAATGAAGTCTTGTAATAAAATTTCCTTTGTGTTCTTGTAGGGAGGGATATCAAATGATCTTGGAGGAGTCTCAACAATATACTTTCTCGATCAAAAGTAGGAGATGTTTTGTTATTTTGGGACAAAGATATCTCTTGCTTAGTACAAGATGTCATATTTACAAAAGACTCTTTAGGTTGTGAGATTTTGTACTCTTCTTTAATGGAAGATTTAAAATCTAAAAAATTCAAATCATTAGTGTTTTTCTTGATGACATTAATTTTAAGTGAGGACTTCTCTATTTCTTTCAAATGATAAAAATCAATACCACTAGTGTCTATCAATTTAGGATGCACTACTATTAAATTTGGTTTAGAGGAATCTCTTTTAGAGTGTTGTTATTAAGTGAAGGCTTGTTTATTTCTATCAAAGGACAACAACCAAGACTATTAGTTGTTTCTTGCATCTTAGGGTTCATAGGGACACTAATACCTTGTTCTCTAGCACCACATCCTTTTCAACTATAGCCAAGTTATTTCATCATTTCATAACCTTTTCCATAAATTCTTTTCATCTCTTTTGGAGTTGGTGGTTGTTGATAGTCAGTGTCGCCAAAGTTTGTTGTGTAATTTTCTTTTTCTTCTAAAATTGTTGAGGTAGATGCTTTCGAAGGGTTGTCTGAATTTTGTGTTGATATTACCACTTTTTATTTTCCCTTATCTAACTCTTTGTTTATGATCTTTTGTTGTCCCATGAATGTTGGTTCGAAAGTCAATGATTCCAAATCATCTAGCGATATCATTGTGAAGGGTTTAGGACATCTATCTTCTATTTTTCTTGCATGGGTTCTACTTGTGTATTTGGTGTCAATGTGTTTAAAGGATTTTTTTTCTCAATGTTCAAACAACTATTTGGTTCAGGGTCAGCTTCAAGTGTGTAAAATTTGTTGTTGTAAACATACTTCATTTTACGATGAAGAGTGGAAGGCACCCCATTCATTGCATGAATCCATAGTTAGCCTAAAAGAAGATTATATGAAATATTGTGAGGCATAACATGGATTAGTGTTTGTAATGTGGCATTTGCAACTTTAATAGGTAAAGTGATTACACTAGGTGGTTGTTTTTTCACGTTATCTAAGCCATTAATAGATAAAGAGGCAGGTTGAATTTTTTATTTATTGACACCAATCTTATCCAAAAGGTTTACACTACACACATTTCAGGTTGAGCCATTGTCAACAAGGATTTTTTTTATCCCTATCTTATTATATTGAGCTATGATCATGAAATCATCATATTATTTTGTACTTCCAAAGGTGGAAGCTCACTTTGGTGGAAAACAATGCCAACATTTATTCCTTGAATCATGGTTTCTATGTAATTTGGCTTCACATTAGAAGGGGTTGAAACTTGTTATAAGGACCTTTGAAGAATAGTGTGATAGTTAGGTGAATTCTAAATCAAGTCCCAAAGGGATATCTTTGTAGGAGTATTCTTAAGTTGTTCAACAAGATCATCCTCCTTTCCACTTTATGAAGGAAAAAGAGGGGGACCTAGTAAGATAGGATTAGGCAATGGGAGGGATGTTGAACGTGTTTTTCTTGGTTGTGAATTATTACTAGTGTTATATATATGAGCAACAGTATTATAACTCAGTTGTTGTGAAACATTGTTCTAGGTGGTTTGAGAATAAGGATGGGTTTGTTTTGAACTTATGATTTTTGAGAGGGTGGATGAATGATAAGTTTAGGCTCAAGAGAGTACTCCATGGGGTATCTAATGTGCATAACCTTAGGAGACTTATCCTTATTTTCATGATCTCTTAGTGAAAATGAGTCTAATGTTACTTCATCATCTTCATCTAAGGAAAATTACTATTGTCAATGTTCTCATTTTCTTCCACCATTATATCTTCCCTAGTAGGAGATTTTTTAGAACTACAAACCAAATGTTCTTGAAATTCAATGATTGGTTCTTCTAAGATGACTTCATCACATGTAAGGGAGTTATCAATGGTTGAATTATCTTTTTTTATCAATGTCTTGTCAACTAAGAGAGGTAGAAGGAGAGAAACAACTAGGACTCTCAAAAATCTCATTGATTGGTTCTTCTAACACCAAAATATCTTCTTCACCAATAGGAGAGATATTAGGAGAAGAAAAAACATGATTGTTAGGATTTTCCTATGCCTCTTTCACTAAAATACTGTCATAGGGAGGGGATATGAACCTTTTCTTAGCATGCCTAGAAAGGTAAGTTACTAATGTTGTTTGACCAAAAATGAAAAGGAATTTTAACCATCTTGTGCAATGCTTTGATAATATAAAAAATGTGTATCCAAATATGCAAAACAATTTTATCCAATGTATGCAAAACTTTAAGAATACAAAAAATGTATATCCAAAAATGAAAAGCACTTTTATCAAACTTATGCAAAGTTTTATGAATGTAAACATTGTATATGAAAAGTGCTTTTATACATATTATGCAAAGTTTAAAAAATGTGAGCATTTTCAGATCTAATAATGCTTGTAATTGAAATTATTTCAAAAGTGAGTGCCCTAAATTGATGTTTTTTACCTAGATGCATAAAATAGATGTTCCCAAAACTTTACAGATAAGAGGCTTAGGAAGCACAAAAAAGAAGATTTAAAACCTAAAAAGTGCAACTTCAAAATCAACAAGGACTAAGATGCCAAAAATGGAATCTTGGTCCTACTGAAGGAATTTGGAGGTTCCAAAAACTAGAATAGGCAGCAAACAATTGAGACAGGCTTTTGAGCCAAAAAACCCATAGAGGGACTAAGATGCCAAGAAGGGCATTTTTGTCCCAAGAGAGGTTTTTGTCAGAAAAATAACAGATTATGAGTTGTTAATAGTGTTCCTAGGTTGCCTACCCAGGGACTTGATGTTTAGAAATGAAAAACTAGGCAAATGAATGCAAGAAAAAATAACTAGTGATACAAAATTAGATGCAAAGTTGAATGCAAATTTTTCAATTTTGAATGCAACAACAATGTTTCTAAATGAAATTAGGATGATTGACCATGCTTTTTTCTATTTTTCAATGAGATAAGATTATGCAAGAAATAAAAAATGCAACCTATAAGCTCTTTCACTAATGCAAATGTGATAAACCCTAGATGCACTTTCACTAAATATGAGAAACCCTTGATGCAATTATACTAATACAATGTGTAATGGAAGAATGAATGCAACCTAGATCTAGGACTTTTATGGACACCAAATCAGAAAATGAATGCTCAAAATTTTTGGGTTCACCAAAATGATCTGTAGAGAAAATAGGTGGGAGAAAATCCCACTTATTCTCCTTAGGTCATTTAGTAATGTCCTAGGAGTCCTAGTTGGATTGACTATCAACCTCACAAGGTGAGTCAATTCTCAACAAGGAATACCTAGGAAGGTTTTCTTTAAGCTTTTGGGGGTTTAACACCAAGCAAAAGCTTGGAAAAGATAGTTTAAAACATTCAACTCACAAAACCTAGTAATGCAAGCCAAATAATGAGTGTAAATGATGAAATTAAGCTACACCATGTTAGGGTATGTGTACCTAGGAATTCTAGAAATGTAAGGAGGATTCCGGAAATGTGAAAATGTTGTAAAAAAGTGTTATGGAGGACTAAGATGCCCTTAAATTAGAAGAAGAAGAAATGAGAGCTTACTAGGAAAGCCCTATGCCAAGTCATATGTTCTGCTAAGCCACGTCATGAGAAAGGTAGTTTGTCACATGCCAAACAACTTAAGGCATGCCATCCAAATCCCAAGCTTGGTCTTATATGTACATGAAAGGTGGTTAACTAGCCTAAAAGAGACAACAAGTGACATACGAGAACAAGGCTATCCAAACCCTTTCCCCCACTTAGTGTAGGACAAGGATGAACCAAAATGATTGATGAGAAACATAATAGAGTGGAAATCATTATCAATTAGAGGAATGAGGTGCCCACACATAAGGAAGAGCACCAAACTCCTTAAGATGTATTTTACTACTCAAAGTCTTACATTCATTAGTAGCATGAACATGAACACTATGATATGTGAAAAATTAATTCTTGCAATAAAATTTCTTTCAAGTTTTGGAGGAAGAGATATCAAGTGATCTTGGAGGAGTCTCGACAAGATACCCTCTTGATCAATAGTAGAAGGTGTTCCTGTAATTTGTGACAAAGATATTTTTGGATTAGTACAAGATGTCATACTTATGTAAGACTCTTTAGATTGTGATATTTTTTGTTCTCTCTTTGAAAGGATGACATAAAATCTAATGAATTGCAATCATTAGTGTTTTGTGAGATGAAATTGACATTAAGCAAATATTTCTTTGTTTGTTTTATTTCTTGCAATGGAGAAAAATGAAGACCACTAGCATCTATTAGTTTGGGATGCATTACTTTTAAAGTTGGCTTAGAAGAATCTTTTGTGAGAGTGTTGATGTTCATCGAAGGCTTGTTTGATGGGTTGATTTCTATGAAAGGAAAATAACCAAGACCATCTTTCATTTCTTGCGTGTTAGGCTCTATAGGGACATAGATGCCTTATTCTTTAGCACCACATACTTTTCGATTGTAGCTGAGTTGTTTCATAAGCTCATAACCTTTCCTATAAAGCTTTTTCATTTCTTTAGTATTCAATGGTTGTTTATAATCAGCTTCGTCAAAGGTTGTTGTGTAATTTGTTGTCTTGTGTTTTGAAACTGTGGTTGAGGCGGATTCTTTTGAAGGGTATTTCGAGTTTTTTGTTGACATTACTACTTTTTTATGTCCCTTATTTGAATCTTTGTGTATAATCTTGTATTCTCCCATGAATGTTGGTTCAAATTCTAAGGAACTCCAATCATCTCCTAATAGCTTTGTAACTTACTTGGTATGTTTTTCTTTGTCTTTTTGTTGCATGAGTTCCACTTGTGTACTTGGTGTTAATGTTTCCAATGGATTCTCTTTGGTTTTCTCAATGTTTAAACAAATTTTTGGGTCAGGGTTTGCTTCGAGTGTGTACACTTTTTTGTTGTAGATGTATTTCATTTTATGATAAAGAGTAGAAGGAACCCTATTCATTGCATGAATCCATGGTCTTCCTAAGAGAAGGTTATATTAGAGATCATGTGGCATAACATGGATTGGTGTTTCCAATGTCACCTTCCCAATTGTAATAGGCAAAGTGATCACACCAAGTGGTCTTTCTCCTATATTGTCAAATCCATGAATAGACAAGGAATCAGGTTGAATTTTTTATTTATCCGCACCAATCCTATCCAAAAGGGTTACACTACACACATTAAGGGTTGAGCCATTTTCAATGAGGGTTCTCTTTATTCCTTTTCATTTGTATTGAGCTATGATCATGAAAGCATCATTTTGTTTTTACACTTCCAAAGAGGGGAGTTCACTATGGTGGAAAACTATGTCAACGTTCATTCCTTGGATAATATATTCTATGTCATTTCGTTGTGCATTTGATGCAAAGCATTATAAAAAACCCCTCAACACCATCATTTCTTCAAGGGATTTCAATCCCAAACAAAATCAAGAGAAGATAAAATATATACACTTCAACATTTCACTTAACTTTCATCAAAAAATCTACCAACTCATCAATTAACTTCACAAAATTCTTTCAGTCAACAAAATCCATTAATCTCCTAAGGCTATCTACAGGCCACTCACCATATCAATTTTTCACACACAAATCAAGTAGCATCAAAATAACATCAAACCTAATTATTGTCACTTGAACAATTCATCCTTTCATTTATTCACCAAGGCACTCACTTACATTACAAGGAAATCAATCCATACCTTACCTTCTTGCTATAACTAGTCATCAGTCCTTCAAGACACAAGGTTCAACATGTTTTGATTGAAACAATTCCATACATCACCAATAAAGCATTAAATTTTTTATTCTATAGTCAAGACACCATTTAGAGAAATAGAGGAATACTCTGCTCTAAAACTGCAAAAAACATCATACATTCCTTCACAACATTATCCAACATAAATACAATTCCAATACAATTGTGCAAACAAGTTTATCACAAATCCTAACACAATTATCACTATTACATCAAAGATCTATCTATTGTGAGTTCATAGAACTCTTTATCAAATAAGATTCCATACCCTAAAGTGGGTGAAACCCTCAACCCAATGCAAATTCCAAGAGCCAAACACAAATTTAGAACCAATTTATTATCCTCTTCAATGTAACAAAATCTTTCATTAACTTTCCTTAAATAAATTACCAGTTTCTTCAATTGTACGTTGTCAAAAGGCTACTAAAATAGGCCTATTTTGTAAAGAAAGTGTTCACAAATCTCCACCAAAACATCAATAAACCACAAATAGTCATTATTCATACTAGAAAACCCAATATTCAATCAATTTTGAGGATTAAAAGGCTTAGAAACAACCTATTCTACTAAACCCTTGATTATAGGGTGAAATACACCAAAATAGGGAGGGTTTTGTGAAAACCACACTTGCAAACCTCTATTTCTATGACCACCACTTATAACACATTAACATACACCTACCTACACCTTCTACACCATTTCCAAGCCTCTGCAAGCTCTGTTTCTTCATAACCCATGACTGTAGCATTAATATGTGTATGGAAACCCTCAATTTCCTTGTGTAGCAGCAACTCCATCAAGGCATTCTTACATTTCCCTTTACCTGTAGTCTTAAAAACATTCAAAACATCCTAATATTAACCTACTCCACCAGACTACTTGACCTACATTGGTGGAGTAGTGATGAAATACCCTATTAGACTCTCAAAACCCAATATTAAAGGTTTTAGACCGAGCCACAAAAAGATTGCTCAAACAAAGATTGTATCCAATGGACTCCTTCCCAAATGGATGTGAATGAAAGGTGGTTCCTCAACCTACTAAAAAAAATTAGATTTTGAACCCTAGAATTGCTTCTCAATCTGTCCAAGATAAGAAACAACTAAAAGAACATATAATAAACCGAAAACGAGGAACTTTTATTGTTTCAATTCTTCAAGAATACAATTGTTGCTTTTCCTTTCCTTTTCAATATTTTTATAGTTTTTTCCCCCCTTGCAACTAACTTACCAACTTACATTCAGTTCAAACTACCTTTTTCCTCTTGATTTTCTTGTTTTATGCACTTTCTTTGCATAATTGCATTATAACAACTTTAGCAACATTTGAAAATATACTTAAGTGACCACCTAGTGACTTAGTACATGACTTTAAAACATTCAAATTAGCCTTTACAAAGAATTGACACCTTATTTTTTCCTTGCACACATAACTTTGACCAAATAGCCTTTTGAAGGCATTTACAAGATCTAGGTGCTCCTACACCAGCATTAGAAGGGATAGGAACTTGTTGTAAGGAGGTTTGAAGCATAGTGTGATAACCAGATGAATTCTAAATTAGGTCCCATACACATATTTTTGTAGGAGCATTCTTAAGTTGTTCAACAATGTTGTACTCCTTCTCACTTTGTGGAGATAAACGAGGAGGACCTAGTAAGATGGGGTTAGGTAATGGGAGGGATGTTGGAAATGTTTCTCTTGGTTGTGGATTGTTCCTAGTGTTATATTCATGAGAAATGGTATTATGACTCAGTTGTAAAAAATTATTCTTAGGTGGGTAGAGGATGAATTCGGGTTTGTTTTTAGGTTTGTGTGATGGTGGGTAAAGGATGAATTGAGGTTGAATAATATTAACATCCCTTAGCGAGTGAGAGTCTAATGTTGCTCTTCATCTTCTTCTAAGGACACTATATCATTATTTTCAATGTTATCCTTTTCTTGCACCATGATATCCTCCCTAGGAGGAGAGTTTTTAGGAGAACTACAAACCAAATGATCTTGACATTCAAGGATTGTTTTTTCTAAAATGACTTTATCATGAGTAGGGGAATGATCAATGGTTGGATTTTCTTGCTTATTAATGATGGTGTTTCCTTGTTCAATAATTTTTTTCTTGTGATTCTCATTGATGGGATCTTGTAACACCATAATATATTCTTTACCAATACGAGAGATATTAGGAGAGGAAGAAATTACATCCTTTATCACTAAGGTCTCATTCTCTTGTGCCCTAATCTCTACCCTAGTAGGAGAGCTTGTAATATGTTCATCCATGGTTAGATTTTGTAAAGAAGCTTCATCACAATTAGGGAAGGCATCAAGAGAAGGACCACTATAATTTTCATGCTTACCAAATAGATCTTCCCATATGGTAGGAGCATTAGAAAAGGGAGAAACAAGATTATCATGACTTTCAAGTATATCTTCTAACACAAAACTATCATCTTTATTGCTATGAAGAATATTAGGAGAAGAGTCAATGTGATTATCATGGTTGTCTACAATTACACCCTTATGCCCTATAATGTCTTCCCAAGTGGGAGAAGTAGAATTGTCAAATCTCTCAATTACTAGATCTCCTAACACCAACATGTCTTCCTCACAAATGTCATTTTCACGGTCACGCAAGATTATAACATTGTCAAAATTAGGTGAAATGTTGGGAGAGGAATGTAAATTAAGTAAGGTGGTGGAAATTATTTCATCTTCTATTGTTATACTATCTTCCCAAGGAGAATGAGGAGAAAAGCAAACAAGATCTTCATGATTCTCAATGATTGCATCTTCTTTCACCAAGATACCTTCGTCACTAAAAGGAGAGGTATTGGGGGAAGAAAAATTATGATCATCATGGTAATCTATGTTTGCATTCTCCTCTATCACATCATCCTCACAAATGGGATAGATAAAAGTAGGTGTGGGTTTAAGGAAAGCATGAACATTTCCACTTTATCACCTTTAAAGACTCTCATAACTAGGGAATGCATTGAATGAATGACTAACATGTTTATTGACTAATTTTTTCTTTGCAAAATTGGAAAAGACCAAGGATAACATTTTTGAACAATAATTTATGCAAACTTAAAATTCAATGAAAGTACTTAACATGAAATGTAATTTTTAGTTTTCAAACATGGTAATTTACTAGTTACATTATCCAATGATCTAAAACTAAAATGTTGCAAATGCAAATTTGTAATGAAGAAATGTATGAAATGGACATATTTAAGCTAGTTTTAGTGAGATGCATGTAACATAAAGTCAACACAATGAAACAACTAACCAATGGTAGAAAAAAAGCCTAGAAAAAAGGTTTTTAGTGTTGTAAATGATAGTTTCAAGGGTGTACAGGGACTGATTTGCCCAGGGTGGCGAATCAATCCTAGTAGGGATTTTTTTTCAAAAATTTCAAAACATTTCAATGGATTTTGATGCTTTTTATATTTTATGATATGTATCCTAACTACAAATGCAATTTTGAGATAATTTGCAATGATTTGAGATGCAAATATGCAACCTATATGCACTTTAACTAATGCAAAATTTGAAACCCTAGAATGCAAGTTAATGAATACAAAATGCAATGCAAGATAATTATAGGATGATGATGGACTCCAAATTAGAAAAAAAAGGTGCTCTAAATGTAGGTTCACCAAAATGAAACATAGAAAATAGGGTACTCTCTTTTCACTTCTAGGGTTTTGGACCTAAAATTAGAGAGGTTATTTTCAATCTTTCACTCAAGAACAGAACCTTGAGATTTCAATGCGAAGGATATTGAAATCTGAAAAAGGGAATGTCCTAGGGAAATGATAATAGAAAATGAGGGTTCACCACCAAGTGTAAACTTGGAAAAGAAAAAATGTTGGAAAACATAATGTGATATTCAAAATTAAACTAAATGACTTGAAAATGCAAGAAGAATAAAAAAAAAAAGTTGTAAAACTATAAGTGTGCACCTAGAAACATTGAAGAGACTAGAAATAGCTATGAAATTCTAAAAATGCTAATTTTTAAGCTTGGTGGGACTCATTTTCCTCTTTGGCCGAATCAGTCCTAGTTTTGGAAAACTGTACTGGAGCAAGTTTCAACCAAATGGGTATCCAAATCCATGAAAATCTCTGAAAAAATATGTACAGTGGGACTCATTCACCACTCTTTCCAAATGAGTCCACTTTGACTTTTCAAGAAACTCGGAAGTGGAATCTATAGCTCTCGGTCTACTCAATCTATATCTCCAAGTGTCCAAATTCAAATCCTTTATTTTTGGGACTATAAGTGAATTTTTTTGAGTATTTTGACCTTGTAAGTAGGGAGATGACTCCAACAAGTTTAAAACCTATTCTTCAATCATCTTGAATCCCTCAAAGCATCTAGATCTGCAATCACACAAAGAGAGAAATAAGATGATGATTGTTAGGGAATGGGGGTTTTCCTTGGTCAAACCTCATTTAGGTAATTAAACCAAATGATGAAATAAGATAATGAAGCTTTAACATGAACTAATGCAATTAGAAACTTTCTATGATGATTGATCTTGAATTGTTGCAACAATGGATGTAGAATCTTGCTCTTGAATGCTTGATTCTTGCTTGCTTGACTTGATATCATGTAGGATTATTTTTCTTATTATGAAATGAGGATTTAAAAGCTTGTTTATATAGGCAAGGCACTCAAATGGCCATTATTTTGATCCCCAACGCTAACATTCATCAAAATTCAACTTAGAATTGCAATTTTCCCACTCAATTTTGAAAAAGTCCCAAAAAGGGACTCATTCACCACACTTGGTGAATGGGTCCCACCTAAGAGGACTCATTCGCCCAAGGTGGGAAATGAGTGGACCCCACCTTGAGGTTTTGGAGGTGGGTCTTCAAGGTTTTAGGGTTTTAAAGTGTTTTTGTTAGGATATTAGTCAAACCAAGCCTTGTGATACAAAAATAAGGGGCCTAAGGGCCTATTAATGATGATATAAATGGTGATTAGGGATACAAACACAAAGTTCAATGTGAAAGTATGATTGAATACACTTTACAACACTAAAATGAGGTCCATTTAGCCTAGAAACACATAAGATCCAATGCAAATGTGTAAAAAACATTACAACACTAGATTAGGTCCACATGATTTATAAATCTCCAAAATTTAATGTGAAGATGTAAATAAATACATTTTGCAACATTAAATTAGGGAATAGTTAGGTTAATTTAGCTTAAAAAGGTCCCAAGACCTAATGTGGATGTGTAATACACCTCACAACACTAGATCAAGGCAGCATTAAGTCCAATTTATCCTAAAATATTCCCATATCAAGCAAGGGACACTTTTTTTGACACGAAAATCGGTTAAGGTGACACCAATTAAGGTGATTTTTAACGAAGGGCTCACTGCCAAGTTGCTCACTACAAGTAAGGCTCACTATCTGTGGGCTCGTTTCCTGACTATTACAACCAAAGATAAAAAGGTTCATTGCCACAAGAGAAAGGCTCACTGCCTATAGAAAAAGGGCTCATTGCCAACAAAAAAAAGCTCACTAAAAAATGAACTAATGAAGTTGCATCTACATATGCAGTAATTTAGTTCTAGTTAAGAGCACAATATCTGTCTATAGTAGATTTGTCAGGAATATTTTGTACACCTTCCTCGTACAACCTCTGTAAAGCATATTACTACTTCCTTCACACCCTTTTATCTGTTCACACATGCCATACTCCTCAATTCCCTTTTTTCATTGAACAAAAATAACTTTTACTTAATACCATTCCATGATTTCATAATCTCCTAGGTCATCTAGACACAATGTCTTCACATTCTTCTAAGTTAGCCAAATACAATTTGAATTTAGATCACAAAAAAACATCTCTGCATGAAGAACAACCTTGAAATATTCAACAAGGCCTTGCACACTAGCACCAGACCCAAAATATAGGCCGCACATAAAGATCTTCTTACCACGTTACCAAGGGACCCATAAGATAGTTTCATTACATAACATAATTATCAAAAGATAACAAACTTTGAATTACATGAAATATATTTTGGAGCTGATTAGAATGCCAAAACCAAGACCAAATTTTGATTATCATCAATTTTCACATCAATCGAAGAAACACAATTTAACATACAAAAACTTGTAACATGCTACATGGATGTTTGGATAGCAAGGTTACCCAGAGTAAGCTTTGAGCATAGTAGCCAATGTCAAAATATTATTCATTATTCTACATTAATTGTCTTCCATAGATGTCTGAAAAAGAAGTACTACCATATCCAGATCAAAGATAACATCCATACTACCTAACATCATAGCACTCGATAGGATAAATCATTTATGTATATCATCTATAGCACAACTTTCTGGATCTAGGTTTTGACATCAGTGACAACAATGCTAACTCATCTCAACAACTTCTCAACAATCTCCCCTTTTGGCATTGATGGAAAAACAACAAAAAATCAAAAACAAAAAAATCCAAAATTCCAACTCCAAGCAATCCCCCTTTGTCAAGCAATTTAATACCTCTTATTATTTTTCTTTCCTCTTCATTTTCTCTCCCTTTTTTCCATCAAAGGAAAAGGGCCAAATAAGAACATTCAATAGATCAAGTAAAAATAACACTTTTTACTTGAAAAATCTTCTTGTACCTTTCTCTCACAATTGGAAGAATCTTCTTCTAGGCTTGTACTACATAAACCATTTTGGCACACATACTATCTAGTAGAGTCAACATCATAAATGAAGATGACCAGTCTAGAGACAGGCACTGTCATTCACAATCCTCAACATCAGAAAGTATCTCAGAGAGCTTATCCAACTAGACCTTACCAATTTCTTTGACCAACTAGAAATTTCTAACCAAATCTTCCCTTTGTCTCTAAGTAGGCAATAACTCATCTTGCAACTCTAGCTCTTATTCTTTGTTTTCCACCTTTATCTTTGACGAAGTCAAAACACTTCCCAATATCATTCAATTCAGATTCAATAGCTTCAATTATGCTTCTAAAATTATCAGCAGTAATAAGCCACCAAAGACAATACCTATAGATGTCAGACATCTCCTTAATGCATTCCCTTGTCTCACCAATGTGTTTGGATAACTTATGTTTGGATTTGACACATCTTCTCTCAATCATAGCTTGGAACTTATATCCTTTAGATCCTTCCAACAACAACCTTTCTTCAACAACTTCTACCAAATCATTTAGTAATGAGTCAAAAACATCTGAAATAGTAATACCCTTTTTGAATAGATAATCAACTAATGAATTATCAATTCTAAGCCTATTGATCGAAGAGCGAGCATACCACATTTCACCAATATTTTTCATATCATCTTCATCCAACACCAAAATAATTTCATCTAGATCGAAAGAGTTAGATCTAGGCAAAGAGTTTTCTTCCTTCTCCTCATCTTTTGAGATAGCAATGACGTCCTTTGTGTTAATTTTGCTCCTTTTAGGTTCCAGAGGGGAACCACCAATGACAACCTCTAACTCCTTATCGGAGGAGGAACCCTCCTCAAACCAACTAGACACTATCACACTGGAGCACATATTCATCTGGAAGAATGAGAAATAGACTTTGCATGCACTTGCTTTATCTTCCATACATTCTAGATACCTATTAACTTAATTTTTGATAGGGATGTTAGACTTCCACTTAACATTCTATTTTGACAGTAGTGAACTCAAAAAGTTAAATACTAGACATATGAATAGAGACCCAAATTGGAAAGGATAACTCTCAACCAAAGACATTCTAAAATTCTTAATGAGGTTTTCCATTATGAGGCTACACAAGTCAAACTCCTTATTTTCCTTCACCATCTTATGTGCAATATATACAACAATAGCCAAATTATAACCTTCATTATTTCTGAAATAGATTTTGTAAGTGATACCGTAAGCAACATACCTTACTGTAAGATAAAAAATGGTATTTATTAGTAGAGCTCAGTGGTCTTTTTCGATACTAGTAAGTTCCTCCACATCTTTGTATTTTACTATTTTCTTCCCAGGAGGTCACCAACACTGAACAAAATCTAGTAATAGCTTCAATGAATTCCTTAGTGATTAGATAGGTTTTTCCCAAAATAATGTTGCCATCCTTGAATTGAATCAACATGAACAAGATAGATTCTCTATCAGAAAACCAAGGAAATTCTCCCCATAAATCCATACCTAGAGCACTTACATTCTGCAATTTATCAATCTTCAACCCTAGTTCCATTTCCTTCATCTTCTGATGATCAAACTCATCCAACTCTACTCCCTTCAGCCTCAATGGAGTACTGCCTCTCAGTTCTCTATCAACAAATTCCATTGTCATGCTTATATTCTTCAATCTTTTATTGCTCAAAACTTCTTATTTTCAAACTATGAGAAATGCTTTCAAAATCCACCTTTTATCCTTAATTGCTCATGATGAACTTGCCACAAAAAACTTACATTGATGACACTATCAATTGTTCTTCATTTTTCAATAAGCAGGATTAAGCTTCATCATATATCACTAATTGGATCAAACTTACTCATGCTAAAAAAACATATATATTACTTCAAGGAGGGGGAACTGATAGGATATACATAGCAACACTCCCCCCCAAGCCAAGGAAGTTGGTTTAGTTTATGGAAGATCTTGTACTAGGATCTGGTACCATAGAAGAGTTCTCCATACTCATTTCCTTTTTCTTCCACACCATGATGGTCTTCTTCTTAGATTCACCTAATTTTGTAGCCTTTTTTTTTGTTTTCAAACTTTTTCGGAGCAACATATCTGCATGTGTTAGCATAATGTCCAAGTTGACTGCACTTGTAACATCTTTGTACTAACTTAACTAAGTGATCCCTAGATCTACATTAATTAGCTTTATGACCATAACCATGACATAAATAACAATTACCATGAAAGAGATTATTCATTCCATTCCTTCTAACCAGATTAGATAACTGACTTCTGCAATGACTTTTTTTGCGACCAAACTTGTGATAGTTAAAGCATTGAGTACTTGGTTCCTTCTTTCTTCTACACTCTACAACCTTATGTCCAAATTTCTTGCATAAAAAAAAGTATCCATTAAATGATAAGTACATTTGAACATTTTGTTGTCTGACTGGTGGTTTTTTAGATGTTCTAGAGTTTCGGACCATGCTTGTTACACCAGATCTTGCTTTAGCTTCAACAACTTTGTCTTCACCCTTAGTGTTTTGATTTGAGTTTTCATTGATGAAGCCAAGTCCTCCCTTATCCTTCTAACATTTCTGTAGGGATGGGAGTTGATCTATAATTATGCCACTTTCACATACTCTTGCTTATGTTTTTAGCCTTCTTAACTCTTAATCTAACTTCTCATTTTCTTCCAATTTTTTTTTTTATGGTATCTTTAAAATTTTCTTTTTTTTTAGACTGCAGGAATCGGGTAGCACGACCCCATATAAACTGCAGTGCACCTGGTAAAAATTTTAACATGACTGGCGGCACTGGCGCAACATGCCCTCTAGTACCACGGGGGTGGGGGAGACTAGACCTCGTGGCCAACCTCCTGTAACAGGAAAGATTTAGCCAACCGAGCTAGGGCCCCAACCCCAATCTTTAAAATTTTCTTCAGTCTTCTTCCATTCTTCCATTTTCTATTTGATAGTATCTTTGAGATTTTCTTTAGTCTTCTTGCATTCATCTAGTTGTTGCTTTAAATCCACAATGCTTTCCTTTCACTCCTTTAATTCCTTGCTAACCTCTTTGTGTCTTGCTTTGAATTTCTGGATTTTCTCCCTTAGCTTTGTGATACAAGCATTTTCCTCCTTGAGGTTTTCTTTCAATTCTTCATTTTCAGATTTTATGCTTTCCATATCATATGACATTATCTTCAGTTCTTCCTCAAAGTGATAAGCTCCTACCATCTATTCAAACTGCCAAGATCTCCCTGAAGTGATTAAGCTCTATTTGCAAGGGACCAAGATCTAATACCAATTGTTCAACAGTCTAGATAACTGAGGGGGGAGGGTGAATTAATTATCTTAAAATATCTTTTCTTTAATTAATTCAGAGCAGGCTTATATCAATTAGAAAATAATCAAACAAATATGAAAATGAAAGCACACAATAACACCATGCACAATGAACACCAGAATTTATGTGGAAACCCAAGAAGGTAAAAACCATAGAGAATGCTTATTCTCAATTATAAAACACCAGTTAAGGTGACATTGGTTAAGGTATTTTTTTACAAAGGGCTCACTACAGGTAAGGGCACTCATTTTTGGTGGGATCACTACCCAAATATTATAGTCAAAGATAAAATGTCTCATTTCCAAAAGAGAAAGGCTCACTGCCTACAAAAAAAGGTCTCACTACCAACAGAAAACAAATCGCTAACAAAAATGAACTGATGAAGTTGCATCTACATAACATGAATTTAGTTCCAATTAAGAGGATAATATATATCTATAACAGATCCAATCAAGAATCTTCTGCACACCTTCCTCACACAACCTCTGTATAATAGATTACGTCTTCCTTAGCACCCTTTTATCTACTCACACACACCATATTCCTTACTTCCCTTGTTTCATCGAACAAAAAAACAACATTTAATTATACCATTCCATGATTTTATAATCTCCTAGGTTAGCTAGACACAATGTATTCATATTCTTCTAAGTCAACCAAATAGAATTTGAATTTAGATCACCAAAAAACATCTCGACATGAAGAACAATCTTGAAATATCCAATAAGGCCTTGCACGCTACCATTAGACCCAAAAGATAGGTCGCACATAAAGATCTTCTTATCACTTTACCAAGGGACCCATAAGATAGGTTCATTACATAACATAATTATCAAAAGATAATTGAAACATAGATTTTTGGGATGCGAATGTTGCTTTAGCATTTCTATGGTTTTCACCTAAAAGGACAGAGATTGGGTCAAAAAATGCTTATGTAACACTCAAATTAGGATGTGTGTGTTGTGATGTGATGTAAATTTAATGATATAAGTGCAATTAATTTATGAAATTGATTGATCAACTATTGAAAACCTAAACATTAAGACTTTTTTGAAAACACATTATGTTATGCAAGAATGAACTAGAAACTTAAGTAAATGAAAACAAAATATGATGAGATTGAATAGGGTGCACCTGGAGGTAGATTGATGTCACTGGCAGATTCTAGAATGTCTCAAAAACCTCTATAAATGGTCATTGGGAATCATTTTCCATGCATGGTGAATTAGTCCTACTTCTGTTAAAATCTTCTAGAAACCTATTTCTAACTGTTGGGAGCTATGTATGTCTAGGATCATGATAGGCCAAAAAGTGGCGACATGATGGGTATGTGGTTAATGAATTTTTTTTACCCAAAATTGATGAAACAAAAAGGTTTTTTAAACGAGATTCTCAACTTTCCACTAATATAAATTATGCTTTACTTAGAATTTAATAAATAATTATTATTCATTTTCTATTTGAATTACGACTAAAGTCCTGATTGATAGGTTGATTGAAAAAAATCTATAGCTTTCAAATGGTATCACATTTTTTGAATCTAAAACTTGAATCACATTCTATGCTTCACATACTATAGGATTAAAAAAAAGAAAAATTGAATTTCATGAAGTTTTCACCAAGTTAAAGTGGTTAGACATATTCATGAGTTTTTTTTTTAAGTTGTAATAAAAAATTCATAATTAATTATTTACTTGGAAAATAATTACAAAAAATATATCATCACATTGGGATATGAGTCCTCTACTTATATCTAAAATATTATTAAAAAATATTATCATTTTATTGTGGTAATGGTCAAATAGACACCTACTTATTTTTTCCCTAAAATTTAAGTACCATGCATTGAAATTTCAAATTTTCACCAAATACATTTTTTTTTTAAAAATAAACCTAGTAGTTTAGAAACTAAATTCAATTTTCTACAAATTCTATTCTTACATATTTTTCAAATAATATAGATAACTTATTCAAATTTTTGTATCAAGTTACCTAACTCTGATTTTTTCTAAATTTTATCGCCACTTAAGGGCCTATTTTTTCCATGATGATCCTACACATACCCAGTTAAAATCTAAGAAATTCAATTTTTAGGCCTACATATGGGACTCATTCACCATGGGTGGTGAATCAATCCACCTAAAGAAATCTAGAAAATCATAGGAAGATTCTATGGAGTTAGATCTATATTTCTGTCTCCTACAGTTCTCTACTTCTAAAACTACCAGATTCAAGTTTGAAAGTGAATTTTTGTTGATGATTTGAATTAAATGATGAAGCGATGATTTGAACAACTTTGAAGTGCAATATTCAATGATTCCTAAGCCTCCAAGAGGCCTAAATCTGAAAACAAACAAGACAAGAGAGATATATGTTGAAGGTTAGGGCATGGGGGTTTTCCTTAGTCAAATCCCATTTACGTAATTAAACCAAAGTGATGAAATAAAGTAATGAAACATGAAACAATGGAGATGATTACCTTGTCATGATGATTTGATCTTGTTATTGTGCAACATTACATGAAGATTTTGTCCTTGAATGTTTTGGAAAGCTAACTTGAAGACTTCTAATGAAGAAACCCTAGCTTCCTTGATTTGGAGTAAAAGATTAATGGATGAATAATGAAGAATGGATGTGTATTAAGATGTTAGATTGATAGATAGATGTAAGATGAGGATAAAAATACTTATTTATAGACAATTGTGCCTTAGCACCCAATTATACCTCATCATAGGCTGACATGTAGTGAAAATAGACTTTAAATTTCACTTTTTCCCGCTCAAGGATCAAAATGGGGGCTAGATAGGACTCATTCACCACACATGGAGAATGGGTCCCACCTAGATGGGACTTATTTGCCATGCATGGTGAATGGGTCCCACTAGAGCCATTTTGAAACCTATGAAGTCAAGGAAACATGAAATAAGGTTTAAATTGCCATCTTGTCAAGTGTTTGACCAATTAAAGCCTTAAGATGCACAATATGGGTCAATTAGGACCTATTAGTGATGATGTAAATGTTTTATAGGGCTTGGGACATGTCAATAAATGAGAAAGTGTTATTAAATACATTTTACAACACTAAAATTAGGTCCACATAGCCTAAAATGACACAAAAACCAGTGTGAATGTGCAAGACACATTACAACACCAATTTATCATTATGTTTACATTAAGAACCTTCTAGATTGATGTGATAATGTTATTAAACACATTTTTTAATGTTGATTTAGGAAGAAATAGGTTTATTAGGTCTAGAAAATCATGAAAGCATCTTACAACACTTTACAACACCTTTACAAGACATCATTAAAAGTATGTTATTTTATTTGCAAAGGTCCAAGACCTAGTGTGGACACAGAAAATGCCTCACAAAACTAGATTAGAGCCTCATTAAGTCCAATTAATCATGAACTAATCCAATGTCAAGAAAAGTGTCATTTTTTCTATGGCACATTTAGCCCTTACTTTAGTGAGAGGATGAACTTACTTCAAACTCACACTAAAGTAGCCATTCAAGAGAGATCCTCATGCACAGATGTAGATGAAAAATAATTACAAAGATCAATGGAGTGGCCAAGCCCCCAAGATACAAAATCATGCAATGAAAAGAATGAAGAGAAAGTTATGGTTGAAAAAGATGTACTCACTCTAGGCCAATGAAACTTCTTGGTTCCCCACTGGGTGAGAAAGGCCAAACTATATACTCACTTTGGGGCCATAGAACTAGTTGTCCATAGGGTAAGAAAGCCCAAAAAGTAAGATACATATGCTAGTTGGTATGAACTCACAAAAACAAAGGTGGCTATGGGAAAAAGTCACGCCGTTAGTTGGGCTCCCCACTCAACCATGTCAAAACTATACATGTTTGATAACTTTAACAAAGCACCACAAAGAAAATTCCATGAATAAAAATAACAGTACCACAATCATGCAAGTTGCATTATGCAAGGTGGTAAAAATGTAAAATGTAAAAATGCAAAAATGTAATGTAAAATATGAAGTGCAAAAAGATGTTCCAAGGAGTCTTGTTCAGTTCATGCAAGGTCAGTCACTTAGGGAACATTGTGTCTAATGCCTCTAAGAGAGGACCAATCAAAGAATAGTATATTCATAACTTAGGGGATGTAGTGCATCACATCAAACCACGAAGAGGAATGTAATATGCTAGGAAAGATCACACTTATGAAGGAAATCACACCCAATGCCATCCACAAAGTGACAAACATATCACATAAATGACAAGGCTTTGCTAGGAACCAAGAATGCAAATGAATTATGGTACTGTATGGACCCCACTTTAAAGTAGTTGCTAACACCATGGCTATGAGAAATTATTTTAAAGTAGAAGAGAAGAACATGAGAGCTTATCTGAAAAAGCCCTATGCCAAGTCATATGTTTCCTAATAAGTTGTGTTATGAAAGAGGGAAGTATGTCACATGCGAGTGAATCTTAAGACATGTCATCCACATGCCAAGCTTGCTCTTGATATGTTCATGAAAGGTTAATGATTAGCCAAAAGAGGCAATGAAAAGCAACATATGGGAATAAGGATTGCTAATCCTTTGCCTCCACTTAGTGCAAGACAAAGGTGAGCCTAGAATGGATGACGGTATGCTACCCCTTGCGATGGATGCAAGACATGCAATGTGAGAATTTAATTATCCTACAACTATTACATGTGAAGGAGCAGCAACTAAGGTTATTTATGTGAATAAGGTAGAGGGTTGGAAGAGTCTTGTGTGATAGTATTGGTGTTGAGTGAAGGAGAATAACCAAGACCATGAGTTGTTTGTTGTATGTTAAGCTCTATAGGGTTGCAGATACCTTGTTCTCAAGCACCATAGCCTTTTCCATTATACCCAAATCATTTCATAAAGTCATATCCTTTTCCATAAAGCTTTTGTAGTGCTTTGGAATTGGGTGGTTGTTTGTTGTTGTGTTTGTTAGGGGTGATTGTAGAATTTTTGGCATTGTCTAGAGTGGTTGAGGTGGATGGTTTTGAAAGGTTATCCAAATTTTGCATTGACATGATGATTGGTTGTTTTTGTGTCTTATCTTTATTTTGTGTGAGTATGTATTCACCCATAAAGGAGGGTGTGAAGTCTAAGGATCCCCAATTGTCACCCAATAATTCAGATGGTAATTCCTCATTATTGTGTTCAATTTCTATGTTGGAAGTGGGAATCAATGTGTTTAGAGGACTTGTAGCTCCATTTTCAAGATGCAAGCAACTTTTAGGCTCGGGATCAGCTTCAAGTTGATAAATTTTATTATTATAGACATATTTCATTATACAATGAAGGTTTGAAGGCACTACATTCATCTCATGAATCCATGGTTTTCCTAGAAGGTTGTGTGAAATATCATAAGGCGTGACATGAATAGGATTTTGCAAAGTAACTACCCAAACCATAATAGGTAAAGTGATTATCCCAAGTGGTTGCTTTGTTGTATTATTAGATCCTTGAATGGAAACAAAATCAGGTATGATTTTTTATCTGTCAACTTCTAATCGATCAAGGAGACTAACACCACACACATTAAGGGCATAACCATTATCTATGAGAGTGTGTTTGATACTTATGTGATGGAATTAAGAAATTATCATAAAGGAATCATGTTGTGTTTGTAACTCCAAAGGAGGGAGCTCATGTTGATGGAAAGTAATGTGAAGATTATGTTTCTGAACAAGAGATGTGACATCGTTTGGAGTGGTTTTAGGAGGAATTGTGATTTGTTTTAGAATGGTTTGAAGAATGGTGTTATAAGTTAGTGAAGTTTGAAGAAAATCCAAAAGGGAGATCTTGGAAGGAGTATTCTTTAATTGTTCAACAAGATCATACTCCTTTGTAGGTGGGTTATAATGAGGAGCACTAGGTGGATTAGGTAAAGGTAATGATGGCGGAATTGGTTATGGCGGTTGTGGGTTATTTTGTGTGTTATATGTATGAGCAATAGTATCATCACTAGATTTCTACGATACATTAGAGGGATGAAGGGGATCTGAAGGTGGGTAAAGGGTGAGTTTAGGTTTATTTGAAGGATGAAGCAGATGTGAAGGTGGGTAAAGGGTAAGTTTAGGTTTAGTGTAGTGAGGTTGAATATTGTTAACATCCCATAACAAGTGACATTCTTCATTGTCGTTAAAGGGGATGTTATTGTTCTCTTGGGTCATAATATCCTCCATAGAAGGAGAGTTCCTAGGAGAACAACAAACCACATGTTTGTGACAATTAAGGTTTGGTTCATCCAAAATAACTTCATCACCACTAAGGGAGGTATTAATGGTTGAATGTGTTTAATTATTGATAGTGGGGAGATGAGGGGAAGGTTGCATTTGATTGTTTGTTGTTTCAAAGGTCACATTCTCACGTTCCATAGTGTCTACCATATAAGGAGAGCTTGTAATATGTTCATCGAATGTTGAAATTGGCAAAGTAGCTTCATCACAAGTATGAGGAAAATCAAGGATGGAATTGATTTGCTTGATAATTTTTTGTGCAAGTGAAAGGAGACAACTATGATTCTTATGACTTGCATTGGTTATGGTTTCTAACAAAGTATCTTTGTTGCAAATAGGAGAGATACTAGGAGATGAATAAATGTGAGTATCGTGATCATTTATGACTTCATTGCTTTGTGCCCGAATATTTTCCACAATAGGAGAGGTAGGGGGAGAATCATAAAGAGGGTTGTCACAAGTCTTAAATATTTTCTTGATAAAGTTTTCTATAAGTGAAAGGAGACAACTAAAATTCTCATGATCCACATTGGTTATGTTGTCTAACAAAGTATCTTCATCACAACAAGGAGAGATACTAGGAGTTGAACAAATGGGATTATCATGATCATTTATGATTGGATAACTTTGGTCTCTAATATCTTCCAAAAGAGGAGGTATAGGGGAAGGATCATAAAGAGGGTTGTTATAGACCTTAAAGATTTGATTATTTAAGACCAATCTATCATCCTCATCATTTATAATCTCATTCTCATGTGTTATAGTATCTTCCCAAAGGGGATGAGGAAAAGGACAAACAAGATTTTCATGATGCTCAATGATTGTATCTACTTTCTCCAAGATACCTTCATCACTAAAAGGAGAGGTATTGGTAGAAGAATAAATATGAACATCATGGTTATCTATGTTTGAATTCACTTCTATCACATCATCCACAAAAAGAGGAAAGATATGAGAGGGCATGAGGTTAAGGTTAACATTGTCATTTTACCTCTCTTGCGCTAAGAGACTTTCATAACTAGGAAATGCATTGAATGAATGACAACCATGCTTATTCACTAAGTTTTTCTTTGAATTTTTTTTGAAAGAACAAACTATGCTAATCCAAAATTCAATGTAAAAAGTTGAAATGAAATGCAATTTTTAGATAACAATGGACTGATTATGCCATGGGAATGCAAACTTGAAAATGAAACTTTGCATGAAATGAGCTATTTAACGTTAAATTTTATGAAATGCATGCTAGAAAAATGCAACTAACCAATATAGGTATGACATGACACCAAACAGAAGCCCGATAACAATGTTTTAAATTCTGTATAATGTTGTTTCAGGGGTCAGAAGGGAGTGATTCGCTCAGGGTGACGAATGAGTCCCAATATCGAATTTTTTCAATATTTTCAAAACTTTGTGACTAATATTTATGCTTTCAGAATGCTATGATATAGGTCTAAATGAAAAATGAAGAATTTCAGAGCTATTTAATGATTAAAGATGCAAAAAGAAAACCTATGGTGCATTTTTATACATGCAAGAATGAAACCCTAGAATGTAAGCTAACTAATGCAAAATGCAATGTAAGCTAGTATAGGATGAATTAAGGGACTCCAAAATTAGAAAAGAAAGAATTCAAATATTAGGTTCACCAAAATCAACCATAGATTTTCAGGACCCGAATGCTACTCTAGCACTTCTAGCATTTTCACCTAAAAGGAGAGAGATTGGGTCCAAAAATGCTTATGTAACACTCAAATTAGGATGTGTGTATTGTGATCTGATGTAAATGGAATGATCTAAGTGCAATTAATTTATGAAATTTATTGATTAACTATGCAAAACCTAAACAATAAGACTTGTTTGAAAACACATTATGTTATGCAAGAATGAACTAGAAACTTAAGTAAATGAAAATAGAATATGATGAGATTGAACAAAGTGCACCTGGAGGTAGATTGATGTCACTGGAAGATTCTATAATGTCTTAGAAACCTCTATAAATGGTCACCAGGACTCATTTTCCATACATGGCGAATTAGTCTTTCTTCTACTAAAATCTTTCAAAAACCTATTTCTGACTGTCGAGAGGTAAAATATGAAAAATTCACTTTTCAGGCCTATAGATGGGACTCATTTTCCATAGGTGGTAAATCATTCCAACAACAAAAATTGGGAAAATCAAAGGAATATTTTGTGGAGTTATATTTGTACTTTCGTCTCCTACAAGTCTCTACTTTTGAAATTGCTAGATTCGGGTTTGAAAGTGACTTTTTGTTGATGATTTGACTTGATTGATGAAGAGATGATTTGAATGACTTTAAAATGCAATATTCAATTATTCCTAAGCCTCCAAGATACCTAAATCTATAAACAAACAAGACAAGAGAGAGATATGTTGAAGGTTACGGCATGGGGGTTTTCCTTAGTGAAACCCCATTTAGGTAATTAAATCAAAGTGATGAAATAAAGTAATGAAACATGCAACAAGGGGATAATAACCTTTTCATGATGATTTGATCTTGTTTTTCTACAACATTACATGAAGATTCAACCCTTGAATGCTTTGGAAAGCTAACTTGAAGACTTCTAATGAAGAAACCCCAGCTTGCTTGATTTGGAGTGAAAGATTGATGGATGAATAATGAAGAATGGATGTGGATTAAGATGTTAGATTGATAAATAGATGTAAAATGATGATAAAAATAATTATTTATAAGAAATTGTACCTTAGTACTTGATTATACCTCATCACAGACTGACATGTAATGAAAATAAACTTTAAATTTCACTTTTTCCCGCTCAAGGGTCAGAATGGGGGCCATATAGAACTCATTCACCACACATGGAAAATGGGTCCTAGCTAGATGGGACTCATTTTCCATGCATGGAAAATGGGTCCCATAGGGGCCATTCTGACACCTATGAAGCCAAGGAATCAGGAAATAAGGTTTAAATTGCCATCTTGTCGGGTGTTTGATCAATTAAAGCCTCAGGATGCATAATATGGGTCAATTAGGACCTACTAGTGATGATGTAAATGTTGGATAGGGCTTGGGACATGTAAATCAATGTGAAAGTGTTATTAAATACACTTTACAACACTAAAATTAGGTCCACAGCCTAAAATGACACAAAAACCAGTGTGAATGTGAAAGACACATTACAACACCAATTAATCATTATGTCTACATTAAGAACCTTCTAGATTGATGCGATAATTTTATTAAACACATTTTGTAATGTTGATTTAGGAAGAAATAGGTTTATTAGGTCTAGAAAAGCGTGAAAGCATCTTACAACACTTTACAACAACTTTACAAGACGTTATTAAAAGTATGTTATTTGATTTGCAAGGGTCCAAGACCTAGTGTGGGCACATAAAATGCCTCACAACACTAGATTAGAGCCTCATTAAGTCCAATTAGTCATGAATTAATCCCATGTCAAGCAAAGGGTCCTTTTTTCTACGTCACAATAGCAAACTTTGAATTACATGAAATATATTTCGGAGCCGATGTGAACGCAACAACCAAGACCAAATTTTGATTATCATTAATTTCACTATCATTCAGAGAAACACAAACTGACATACCAAAACTTGTAACATGCTACATGAATGTTCGTATAGAAAGGTTACCTAGAGTAAGCTTTGAGCACAATAGCCAATGTCCAAAGATTGGAATTTATTATTCTGCATTAACTGTACTCCACAAATGTGCCAAAAATAAGTACTAACATATCCAGATCAAAGATAGGATCCATACTACATAACATCATAGCACTCGATAGGATAGATCATTTTTGTATATCATTCGGAGCACAACTTTCCAGATCCAAGTTTTGACATCGATGACAACAATGCTAAGTCATCTCAACAACTTCTCATTACCTATAATCTTTCTACAATATACCACAACATTTATAGGATCCTATCTTGGATGACACTAACTCTACAAGTTCCCTTCTACCATGATCTTTTATAGAAAATATTGGTCTTTAAAAGCTTGGCTACCCTTTGTCACTTCGACAGTGATTGTAATAGAATTTGTAGACTGTTCTTGATACTACCTCCTTAAACATAACTCTGCTCCTTGAGGTTTTGACAACAATGTCTTCCAATACTGTCCTCCATTGTTCATTTCCTTGTATTGTGAATTGCTTTATTTATATCAAGGTAACTGCCACTAAACTTCATTTCATTCTTAGACACTTAGAGGTTTCTTTCCTCAATCATGACTTCCTTCTTTGACTGACTATTAAAACCTTATATTGGCACTGTTTTTTTTTCTTTACCCTACCTTTTATCTCCTTTGTCTCTGTGAAAACCTCTTCACTGACACTCTCTATCCATCCAAAGGTTTTCTAGGATAGCATTGAAGCTTGCTTTTGAACACACATTGCTGCACAACAAGTACTTGATACAATCCTCTCACTACGAGATCAAAGAAAAAGCCTCCTTTAAATTTCTACCGCTGCAAATTGAAGCTTGCTTTTGAACACACATGCTGCACAACAAGTACTTGATACAATCCTCTCACTACGAGATCAAAGAAAAAGCCTCCTTTAAATTTCTACCGCTGCAAAGTCTGCTACCTATGGTGAAAATGTAATGACATAGAGTATCTGAAGAAGCTTCACCATATTTTTCCATTCTCATATTACATGGTCTGTAACTGACATTATGACCGCTCCCTAACAGATTCAGAAAACTCATCTGCTATAGAAATAATGTCTTCAACACAATTGCAGTTTAACATTTTATTTTCCAATGCATATACTTGAACTTTACCATATACTTGCTTGAATGACACTTTTTTGCAGATGAGGTGTTAGGAAAAATCTTTCAAACAACATCCCCATTGGAAGAAACCTACAAAATATTTTGGAACTTCTCAGGCTTTTTAACCTCATCAATTGATACATGTATATCGAGACTTCCTCCAGTTTTCACTTCATTTTCTACACACTACAGAGAAAAATTTGCAAGAGAGATACATATGAACCATTCTGATTAGGCTACAGATTGAATACACTAAATATATCTTCTGATTGCAAGATAAGTTATGTTTTTCACGGATTGATTCATAAACAACCTACAATCTAAGGTAGCGGATAGATCATTGACTGCCATCCTATATTGTCTTGATATGAGCTTCATTGACATAAGAAGTGCTATATATGCAAGAAGGATAATCATGATGCAAAGACTATGAGTGGAAAATTCCTGGTTTGGGAGAGGCTTTAGCATTGCATATAGGATGTCATAACCTCTTCAAAGGGATCGAGGAATTTCTGTCATAACTATGATTGTTACCCATGTTTGATAGTCATCATCTCCAATACTGTTACTTATAAGACTGTCCTTTCATATAAGTGTTGTCTAGTTTATCCCTATGATTGAAACATGTTCACACATTTTGTCAAGAACCTTTGAGGAGATAGGAACATTGCTCTATAGTTTGGCTTGAATTTGATAAGACTCTCAATATTCAAATCAGTTCAAGAGATTCTCAACGTATTGACGGTAAAATGTAAGGCCCAAAGCTTTTCGTGCCAAATGAATGTTCCCACATTTAGCATGTATAAGAGAATTTACCGCAGTTATTACATACTCAAATCTACTTTTGAGTAAGTAAGAATGAATTTCTTTAGCCTTACACACTGGTTCTTCAAGTGCACATGCTGGCAGAATGCATGCAATGGTAACAAAACTTGGTTTGATATCTAAATGTTGCATTTGACAGTTCATGATACCACATTTCTTAGATATGCTCAAAAAGCACAAAAAGCTATCAACTTTCAGACGAAAATACAACTATCTCCACTAACAAAGGTAACATGCTTTTTTAGTCAGCAAGAAAAATTACTCCAGAAACCCTCCAATTCCCAAGGCAAATACTACCTCTGTCATTCTGATTGCTAAAAGCTCAAAAGATTTCAATAAAGGGTGAATACGAACCTGGAAACAGATGGAGAGAAAACAATATATTTAGCAACGTGGTGTTACATCTGCCTTTACATCCTTGTCTCCTCGTAACTCCTCAATATCCATGTAATGCACTTAACCATAAAATCACACTTTAAGATGTGTCATTACTCCTGCTTTCTTCATTTTCAATGTGGGTAACCAATCATATCTCCATTATGCAATGTGGTGAAATCTGCGGTTGATAAGGAACTTTCCCAGCACCACCATGGGAAGACTTCTTCAAAACCAACAAACAGAAAGCCCTAATCTTTCTTACTAGTTTCCAATGCAAACTACTCCCTCTAAAACTCATGCAACGTGGTTAGACGGGAGGACTTCTTCAAAACCAGCAAACAGAAAGCCTTAATCTTTCTCACTAGTTTACAATGCAAACTACTCCCTCCAAAACTCATGCAACGTGGTTAGACTAATTCAAGGCACTAGAAGCTTTTGACGAGAGAGAAAAACTCCTTTAAAATACTTTATTGTCTTAGGAATAGACAAATGCCTCATTATCAATCGTCAGCAAGTTGGTGTGGCTTTTAGACCAAAGGAAAAAATAGGGTAACAATATTAAAATCGCTAAAATCATGACTCACTCAAAATGAATCGCGAGAAGCCAAAAATTGAAATACAGCTTTTCAAACAAAACACTCAACTTTCATTAAAAAATTGTAGTAGTATTCACAATGGTTGGGAAGATACGAGGAGATAATGCACTTTTACTCAAATCAAAGCCTCAATACAACTTCTGATGATTTTAATATAGTATCTAACTAGTCCTGTAAACAAAACACTATACAATGGAACATGGAGTAGACTATTGAGTAACTAAGAAAGCCACTTTGAAGAGGAAACCTCCAAAATTATATAATAAGCACAGAGTTTCCAATGATGATATAAGAGAGCCTAGCTCATTCTTATTTATAAAAATATTTAGGTGGAATTAGACCCATCTCTTTTAATAAAGTCAAGCTAAAGGAACAACTATGAATAGATGAAAACACAATTATTATGTGTCATATGTTGGCCCAAACATATCCATACACACTATAGGCTAAGGGTGTAGCCTATTACTAGGTCATTAGTTTTCATTGAATGCATTTGTGTTTTTTATCGTATAAAGAATGTAAATCTACCTTAAATTATTATATTAGTAGTTGCATCATAGGAATTGGATAACTTGTGTGACATTATTTATCATTCATAAAAAGGCCTTAGTTATAATTAATGAATTCGACATCCTTATATTTTATAGTAGATACTAAGATGCTTTTCAGCAAAAATATTGTTTCAAACAAGTGTTAAAGATATTAATAGAAGACAAATACATGTTAAGTTTACTAGATCATATGGTATAATTGTGCCTCTGTATTAGACCATAGTCATGACCTAGTCCAATATTAGAATAATCTACATCATAAGTTTATTGCATGCTCCATGATGTCAATTCATTATGAGATTCACAAGTTTAGTCACTATTAGTAGTCAAACAACATAGTCTTCATCATTGACAATATAAAAATTAATAAAAACCACAAATTTTAATCCTCCTATTATCATTTTCACATTTTTCTATAATCTAACAAATTTTCATTTGATTGTGTTATTTTTTAGTCATTTATTTAAATTTTCAAGTTAACCATATAATATGTTTTACTTCTCTATCCTATAATAGTCAATGAATTAGCCTTTTTGAATTAGAAAAATAGCTTAAAAGAAACTTAGTAAATAATATCTTATTTTGATTAATAATTATATTTTTTTAAATCACACTTATCCTTATTTCTTACATAAATCATTTATTGATAATTTATCACAAATAATTTAACATCAACGAATTTTTTTAATAAATATTAAATAAACATTTGACTGTAATATTTATATCTTTTAAAGCTTCTTTATTAAAATATCCACAATTAATTTCTAAATCTAAATTTAAAAAGCTTATATCCAAACAGATACTTTTCTCTTTCTATATTTTCACATTTGACTAGCTATATGTTTAACATTAAATACAAAATATGAGAATACTATTGATAATAACAAAAAAACAATTTATTGTTCATACAATTGTATGATATAGAATAGACTTAAATCATAGCCCAGCAAGACTATTTATTGTTTTATATGAGCTCTCATATCGTACCAGACGATTTATTGTTTTATATGAGCTCTAATATCGTAGCACAAGAGTATCAGAAGCTTTAGGTATCCTATGGATCGTAGAGTTTGCCACCACAGCTGCACATCCATTTCACAGGCTTAGTCTCTGCTTGTGGCCCAACAGCAACTTGCACGGCCGTACATGGAGTGCAACCTTGATATCTGTTGTTACAGTTTGGAGGTGAAGATTGAGCTTCTGCAGATTGAGCTATTATAATCATAATCAAAAGCACGGCCACAAAGGCCATCGGAGCCATGAATTTCCTGCCCATTTTAATAAGTTCTATATTTGTCTCGAACTCAACTATGGAGAAGAAAACATGTTTGTGCATTTTATGCATGTATTTCCACTTCGATGACAAAGCAATCCAGAAAAAAAAGGATCTTCACTTCCACGAATGCACCATATCAGGAGGAATGAGTAATGTTCTATAACAGTTCCTCTTGCAATCTGGAATTACACATTACAACTTCCTTTAATCCTTATAAGCTAAAGGGATAGCATCAAGGACACTTGATTTTAGATGTTCTTTCCGAGAAGCTCTCCAGTCATAGAACATTTCAAAGCAGTAGTTGTCGATAGACACGATATCTTATTGATTGAAACTTCTTGGAATAGTCAAAATTTATTCAGTAACAGCAAATGTATATGATTCTATACTGGTTTGACTGCTAGTTTATGTCGACTGTTTTTATGGTATAATTTGGTTAGTCACGATTTGAAACATTCTATGTAAACATTGCTTGTAAGTCTTTGTTCGGGTTGAGCCTTACTTCTGTTATGGAATATTTGGAGGAAAACGTCTAACGTTTGGTGTATTTTGTATGTTTTACTTTTTTATTTTCTATTGAATCATTCAAAATAACCCTAACATCGTGTATTTTGTATGTTACAAGCTACGACAAGGAGATTTTACTTAAAAATTAAAAAGAGTCTTTAGAGTTTTAAGTGGGTGTCTATATGTTGTATCATTGTAAATTATCACCCTTCACAATTTTAGTCTAGGTTTAACTTTCCTTTAGGTGCCTAAACTCAATAATGTATTTTAATTTGTCAATTTCATAATAACCTTTTAGAAATCAAAGGTTGAATTGAGATTAAAGAATTAATGTTTGGTTACCGATGCTTAAGGCCTTAAAATAGATTTGGACTAGGATGCTCAACCCTGCTGTCCAACCTATTTTGGCCCCAATTCAAAAAAAATTGTGTTGACATTTTATCATTTAGAAATCTAAAGTAGTAAATAATTTTTCTCAGTGTGAATTCCTTTTTCCTTTTAAAATTTTTGCTCCGATCGATCAGCTATGATGATCCAAGTGGGGGGCCCTAGTGGGTGTCCCTTTCCAAGGCTTTGTCCTCTGTGTCAGTTGCCTTCACTAGCAATTCTTCCTATGTTGTTGGCTCCTTGGTGACTAGAGTCAAAATGACTTTGTTGTCTAAAGTGCTCTATCTCGGGATGGTGGAATAGATTGTTGATCAACCCTTGTTAGAGTTGACGCCCTTTTTCTAGAGAAGAATTTGAATTCATATGTAGACAAATTGGTCGAGGAGGGCCCCTTTTCAAAAAAGATTCTTTTATCTCTTGATGCTTTAAAAGCATGTTGTGCAGTGGACAATCTAGGGGTGGATGTTCTAGATGAAATAATGGGTGATTCCATTGCCAACCATCAATTGTCCTTAGTAGCTTGAAAGTTCTTATCTTTTTGACCCAATATTGACCAAGTACGTAAATTGATTAATTTTAATTCGTCATTGAAATGTGAGATAGATACTAGTTCTATGTCAAATAGACTATTTTTTCAATTTCTTTAAGTAGGAGGATATGATTAAGGTTCTTACTAGTGGCCCATGGGATTTTGAAAAAAAAAAAAAACTTGTCTCTCTCTATGCAAATGGAACCCTAGTATGGACCCTTTTGCTAATATGGATTCAACTACTCCCACTTGGGTTTGACTTCCTAGTTTCCCTCTTGAATTTTGGAACCAACAAGTCTTCCAAAGTATTGCCAACTCTTTTGGTAGCCTCTTAGCAATTGATAAGGTTATAGTCCAAAATTCTAGGCTTGATTTTGCAAAAATATATGCCAGTGTTGTTCTTAATAAAGTTCTTCCATTCTCTATAACCTTGAAATAAAAAATTGCGGTTCGAACTCAGGTTATTGAATATGAGAAGGCTAACATTTTTGTCACCTTTGTTGGAAGTTTTGCCATCTTAGTCATACCTATAAGAAACAACTAAACCAAGAAGATAAATTTGTCCCCATGTCAGTTGCTCCTATTGGAGTACAAAACCACTAAGAGGGGGAGGGGTGGATCAGTGGTTCAGTCAAAAATCAAACTTTATTAATTCATTCACTTCATTAAACAAAGGAATTCATTGAAGCCATTTCAAAGAAATAGATATATCAGATCATGAAAATTAAACAAAGATAATCTTTTAAACTCAATATGCTAAATCACCAAGATGAGACATAACACAAGAATTTGAGTGGAAAACCCAAAAAGGGTAAAAACCACTATGAAAGATAAATCTTATTTAACCTCACTAGTTACAATTTATTCTTCACTGGCTACTCTTCATGCCTCACTAGCTACTCTCCATGATCTTATTGACTAATCTCCAAAGGAAAGAAGAGATACAATTTTAGGGGGTTACCCTATTATAGTATGCACCAACAACAAAAACCTTCAACACCTTGACTCACAAACTCTTGTGTACCCTTGGCAACAGATTTACAACATATACTAAAGAACTAAAGAATTCAAAAAGAAAAAAAATAGAATCACTCTATATCAATTAATTTCATTTCTTGAAAGTTTCATTTGGATTTGAAACTCAAGAACCTTTAAGTATTTTGCACTAAAACTCAAGAACCTTTACTTTTGCACCTGCATCAAAATGAATACTATAAAATGTTTTTCTCCTTATTCAAAACATTCATCTCAACTCATGCATTGTCAAACAATGAATCAAAAACTTGATTAAAATACATTAAACCTCTTCTCCATTTTGTTTATTCATAAACCATGTGTGTGAAAAAACAGAAAGCACAGTTCATAGCATTCTTACAATGCTCAACTCACCAACACATATTTTCTCCACTTAACCAATCCTCATTTTCTTCATACCCACTGTTCATTACCAAAAAAATATGGAATCAATTGCAAAGATAAAAATCCATTAAATCTTGAAAGAAGACAGTTGCTCAAAATCAAAAACTAATCATAATAAACACTTTATTCCCTTGCTCAAGGTAACTTCCATTCAAACCTATGAATTGGATCATTTTATCAAGGATACTTGTGGGATACTTCAATAACAAATCCTTGAAGTGTTAAAAGTAATGTAATAAGAATAAGACATTTGCTAGGCCGATAACCTTTTTGGTGTAGGTCGATAGAATAGGCATATTTAATTTAGTTTTCTACTTGAGCAATGTTCAACTTCTTAATAACCAATCATCTCCAAACTTTAGAGTAAGAAGGAACTAACATTGTAGATCTCCAAGAATCCAAAGCCCTAGATCTTTAGGGTTTTTAGAAATATGTCTTTGAAACAGTAAGTAATCTTGAATCAAACCTTAGAAATGAAGCAATAATCCTTTGATAACCATAACCTTGACATTTACACCATGAAATCAACAACATCTATTTAACATTATTCTTTGCACCTCTCCTTCAACAAGGCATCATGATAGTTTGCAATATCAGGAACATCAAAAAAAGTTGTCTTTGCAACATCAAAACAAGTTGTCTTTGCAAAAATTCTATATCATGAAGACACCAAAAACATGAAGGAATCAACTGCATGAAGAAAGGAATCAACATCAAATCCAAATGTGGACAATCACAAACTCTTTGACAAGACCAACATAAACTAAACCTTTTCTTTACACTTACAACATTCATCAATGTGAACCACATCAAACCTTTTGTCTTGTCTCCATGACCTTTGACATCAATGACAAAAAACGACAATGCCAACAAACTCCCCCTTTGGAATTGATGTCAAACCAATCAAAACTTTGCTCCATTCAAATTTTTTCTCTTTCCCCTTCAAATCTCTCCTCCTTTGACATGAAATGACAAAGGAATGCACTATCTGAATTTGATTGTCATGATGGATACTAGGATAGAATAATCACCTTCAAAACCCCCTCTGCAAAGAAGCTCCATACAAAGACATATCAATACTGGTATCATGCATAGGGCTATCACAATGTGCCAACAACATTGTCACTTCTCTTTGAGCACTACATCAATAGCAACTGAATCCAACACATCTCAATCCAATCAAGGAGATAGTGTTCAATATTACATCATTCACAAGAAAACATTGCATGAACCAGAACCATTAAGCATGGAAAGAAGGTAAAGAAGGTAAAGAAACCAAACTTCACCACATTTACTATTCCAATCAGCATTAAACTTCAGTTCACTATTGCAACCATTGTTCAACATGGAACATGACACTTCAATCACTGTAAAAAACTATCACACTATCAAACCTAGGATGAGACATCAATTCAAAAATACCCATTGTTCAAGAAAATTTTCTAAGCAAAGGCTGTCCAGTAATTACTATCCAAGAAAGTGAATGGTCTTCAAACAAGCCCAAAACTATGTGTTTATTCCTTTTCCAAATATGCACTGTCATTACACATTCGAAACACTATCACTCATTAGCAAGGACAAGACCATTAGTAAAGAAGCATAATCATCGTTAAATTGTTGGGCAGGTGCATGAAGTTGGGTTACAATTTTGTGGCCAATTTCAAAAAAAAAATCTGAAAACTCATAATGTGAGTACATTATAATGCGCTCGCATTATGGCAATTTAAAAGAAAAAAAAAAAGTGAAAGTGATTCATTTTATGTCAACTATTCTTCTACTCTGCCCGCGACCAAAAACCCTCATTTTCATGCTCCCATTCTACGAGGGATTGAGAAAAAATCTTCAACAACGATTGCTATTTCTTTGCAAGGATGATGCCATGATGATGAAGAGGTGGGAGAGGTAAGTATTGTTTGCTATTTTTTTTGAATTTCTTAGTTTTAGGTTGATTTTGTTAGTTTAAGGTTATATTTGATATATAAATTTTTGAATTTGTAGGAGATGCAAATGAACCTACAAACCCACAAAATCCTAAACAAGAAGAGTAACCAAATCCTGAACAAGAAAATCAACCTCAACAACAACCTCCTCCACCAATCCCTCAATAGGTCTCCTGGCACTCAACAAAATTTAATGAGTGAGATTGGGAGCAACACAAAATAAATTGAGAATTTTATTAGTAGGTTGAGTGATCCAAATGGTTCAACCACAAAAAGAATGACCCTCGCAAATTCATTGAAAGATATGTTAAAAAATGTGGATTCAATTAGCAAAAAAATAACTGGATGTCAAGATAGGAGGCAGAAAGCTAGGGCATATTATGCAAATAAACTATCATATAAACAAGTAAAGGATTTAAAAATTACAAAAGGTGGTTTGTGTTCATTATTCACTGACCCACACACAAATCAAAATCTTAGCCTCAATGTGAATTTTTTTTCTATTCATTGGTGTCACCACCAAGAGATTAGAAACCGTCTTTATGATAGGTGGTACATGGTCTTTGATGACTGGCCATGCAACAATTGTGAAGTCCCGCAGTATTTTCTTAGGAAACTATATAGTGAGTTCATATTAAACAAAATCCCAAATTATTTTGATATGAGGGACTTCCAAGGGAGAGGTGGGGGGTCGGCTTAGGTTAGGCCAAGTGCACATCCGGATCCTATATGGCAAGGGAGATGAGCTCTTGCTAGGCCGCCTCGTGAGCATGTTGTTATGCCTTCCATCACGAAGGAGAGTGCCGACGTAGAGACATTGCAAGTCACCAGCACTTTGACCTAGAGTGTCATCCATCATACTAGCCCTATTCTATAGTGCCATGCAAGGGAGTCTTCGGTGGTGGCCTTCGAACCCATGTGTGTCAATCTTGTGAGGCAACTTGTTCATATGACCCCATCGACACTTAGGATGTTGCTGTAGAGGATCTATATGCAGCTACAGAGATAGAGAGGGCAGCTGATATTTTGCATGATGTGTATGGAATTGATACTTGGGTAAAAGTTAGCATGTTCATTGAATTTAATTTATTAAATTTCAATTTTGAAATGCAAGATTAACTAATTTAGTTTTATGATTTTAATAAAATTGTAGGGTCACAATGTTGAGACTAGATACACCGGCCCTCCACCTACTTATTTCTGTAGTACACCTATTAGAGGGGTATGTAACTAGTAAAAAATTATAAATTTATTACATGTTAATAGCATTGTTTTATGAATGGTATTTTAATATGTGATTTTGGATGTTGAATAGGGAAATATTGGAGGTTTCGAGGGAACACCTCCTAGTGCTAGTGGATTTACTCAAACCTTTTCGCAGGTAATAGAATAAAGAGTTTAAGTAATGAATTATACTTAATAGATTTGTGTAGTTTATATTCATATCATTGGTTACGTTGCATTGCACGTCATTCAAATTCAAAGCATTACTTCATATTCCATAAATAATAACTAGATGTTGATAGATGACAAAATTTCAATTTCAATATATAGTTGTTTAGAAAGTCAACATAAGCAACTTGATGCAATTTATTCACATGGAGGCATGACTTTGCAAAGGTGCACCTGCACAACAAACTATGGATCCTTAGAAAAAATCAATGAAACCATAATAGTAAGCAATAGCATAGACAAGGTAGTTAGTAGTTTCAAAAAATGCCTCAAAGAAATGCTATCTCATGGCACGATGGAATTCCATTCCATCACCATGAGACCACATTTCTTTGAGGAATTTCTTCAAAATGCTCACCACCTTTTCTATGATACCACATTTTTCATATATGTGCACCAAATCATTTTATCTAACTACTCGTGCTTCCTTGTTGCTATGGCTAAAAGCCTAAAATAGGTGCTTTCCAACAAACTATGGATGCTTGGAAAAATATCTATCAAAGCATAATAGTAAGCAATAATTTACCATAGAGAAGAAAATTAACTTTTTGAAAAAATGCCTAAAATAAATGCATTCTTATGGTGATGGAATGCCATGACGTGAATTTTCTTGTAATGGCATTACATCACCACGAGACGCCATTTCTTTTGAGGCATTTTTTCAAACAGTTCAAGTTGCCTTCTCTATGCCACCACATTTTTCGTACATGTCTATGAAAGTATTTAATCAAACGATTTAACAAATTGCTACTATGGGTAAAAGCCTAAAAAAAGTCCTTTCAAACAAGATATGGATAGGGAAAATAGTACTTAAGCATGATAATTAGAAATATATAGTTTAATAAGTACTCAAAATTTTGTTCATTAGATCTCATACACTATACGTCACGACGTGGATCACTATTGTAACCTTTTTGTGATTAAATAATGTTTTGTTTTATTTTTAGATTTTGGTTGTGGAAACAGCTCCAAATGTTACGAGGGAAATGGATATTAGTGTTTCATCCACTATACAATCCCTGATGGCTCTGACAGGGGAGGTATGAGGCAAATTACTAAATTCCAATTTACATTCATTGTTAGATGTTAGTTCGAGTGAAAAATCAAACCAAATTATTGATTCATAGTCTAATTTCTATTTGGATGGTTTATACAGGGCTTGAGCATGCCTCAGCATTGACGTGCGAATATTTCCCTTGTGGAGAGTGATTGTGAGATGGCCATAAGTGATTTTTTTTTAAATATATCATTTTTCATAATATAATTTCTATATATTAATGTCTTTACTTCTTAAATTATAACAGTTAAAACTTCACCAAGAGCTTAACACTAGTAGGAGGAGCAACAAGAGCACTCCTCGAGTGCAGCAAAAATGAGTGATAGACCTATCACCATCCAATCACCCAGCAAAGGGAAAGAGCTTATTTCGAGAGCTTGGAGAGCAATAATTTTTTATTCCAGAGCCCTTTGTTGTATGCCTACATGGAAGTTTTGTACATATTTTGTATTGGATATATTTGACATTGTATGCCTATATGGCATTCTCATAAGACTATATGGCTATTTTGTACCTATATTTTATACTTATATCAACATATATTGATGTATGCATACATGGCCATTTGGTTAATACAAATCTTTTTTTATCGATGGTGTCCATATTTGCATGTTATAAATGCATGGTTCGATAGATATAAGTTACGTGTATACTTTACAACGTACGTGTATTCATTGTGACTTACGTGTGTTCCAATGTATACTTTGTGACTTCAAGGAATGTATTTGTGTGTATACTTCAAGGCATATGTGTTTGTGACTACTTGTGCTTCCCTTATTCACATGTACATGCTTGACTTATTCACATGTATACTTATTAATTGGTTAGCCATAGCATTGATCATTGTTTTCCTTCATGATTTACCTTGAATAAATTAATTGATTGATGGTAAACAACTTTATCTAAAAGAAAAAAAAATTCAATTGGTATTCTATGAAATGATTGATAAAAATATTCCAATATATTTAATCCTTTGATTGGAACAACTCAATTAAGCAAATGATATGTATAATACTTTTCCTTTTAAATTAGCAATGCATGGGAGTTTCAAAAAGTATCCTTGATATTAAAAAAATATATGTGTTTATACACTTCAATTATGCACTCACCCTTTGGTTCTTTGAAAGAAAAATCTTCCTATGCCATTGTTACACTGCATAGGTAAACCGGATTTTATATTGTGGGAGCTATATTAAGCTACCACTCTCAAGACCAATGTAACAATGATACAAAATAATGTTTGAGACTGCAAGAAGACATCAAAATGGCTAGTGTACTAAACAAATTCTTATGGTTTATGAAGAACATCGATAACTCTACTCAGTTGGCTTCCTTTTTCAAAATCATACAAATTGAACCCTAGCATAAATAGACTTTGTATATCAAGCTACCACAATTCAAGTTTCAATGATGAATATATATGATGCATGTTTTAAATGACAGTCAGTTTATGGTGTTTTTGTTGTTTATATGATGTTATGTGATATTATAATCCCAATGCATGCTTCTAGGCTGCATATATATTTATATTTTTCTTTTACATGATTTTTGTACCAAAGAACCCAAAATGAACTAAACCCCCCTGCAAAAAAAATTGGCCTAATCGGTGAACCGAACCCCCAAACCTGAACCCGAACCTCAAAACCTATTCCAACACTCTTCATTTTTCCTACACAAACTTAATTGACCTCCAAATTATGCCGCCTCTTCACTTTACCCACTTCTACTCCTTCAAACATCTCTTTTTCATTCAAAACCCCTATTTTCCCAACTAGGGCATCATGCCATAACATAATTTTGACCTCCCCTATCCTTGTAGACCTTTTTAACACATCAAACTCCACAACCTCACCCTATTTCCAACCTATTCTAACTTATTTTCAAGCAATTTCTTCTTTTCACCTCTTCTAGGCTTGCTTTTAAGGGGCCTCAATTTTGAATTTTGAATAGGGGCACTATTATTAATCTCTTCCAATGCCTTTACCAATGCTATTTTCTTATTCATACTCCCTATCCTAATTATATTAGGCTCATATCACTGAGACATAACCTAAACAATAGATGGAATGGCCTATTTTAACATATTACACTCGAACCCTTAAGGGATCGATCCGGTTGAATGTAGCTTGGCACAATTCCATGTGTTTGGGTATGAAAGAGGACCATTCCTAGCATAAAAATACTTATTTATATGTGTTGGAACAATTTATTTGGTGACACGAGTTGTAGAACAAAAGTTGCGCCACTTTGCAACTTTTCACTACTTCCATTTGACACTTTTTCCATCAACTAAAAATCGAACACCACAGGAAAACCACTCTAAGATAACAAAAATTGAGAGAGATTATTATAGAGAGGCCCAACACGATCCCATAGGATTAGACAAGAAGTTCTAAGCATCATGGTACTCAAGTAACATGTTGAAGTTTGCAGCCATTTTGCACTTTGGACCCTTAAGGGATCGATCTAGTTGAACGTAGCTCAAAGTGATTCCATGTGTTTGGGTGTGAAAGAGGACCATGCCTAGTGTAAAAATACCTATTCAAATGCATTGGAATAGTTCGTTTGGTCACACAAGTTGTAGAACAAAAGTTGCACCACTTTGCAACTTTCCATTGCCTCCATTTAACACTTTTTCCATCAACTAAAAACTAGACACCATAGAAAAACCACTCTGAGATAACAAAACCAAGAGAGGTTATTGTAGAGAGGCCCAACACAATCTCATAGCATCAAATGAGAATTTTCTAAGCACCACGGTATCCGAGTAACAACATGCTGAAGTTTGCAGCTATTTTGCACTTTGGACCCTTAAGGGATCGATTCGGTTGAACATAGTTTGGAGCGATTCCACATGTTTGGGTGAAAAATAGGACCACACCTAGCATAAACATACCTATTCAGATGTGTTGGAATAGTTTGTTCAGTTAGACAAGTTGCAAAATGAAAGTTGCACCACTTTATAACTTTCCACTGCTTCCATTTGACACTTTTTCCATCAACTAAAAATTGGATGCCATAGGAAAACCACTCCAAGATTTTAAAAAAAAAGAGAGATTTTATTATAGAGGGGCCCAACATGATCCCATAG